>APFE031486396.1:322478-355154 GCA_000404065.3 Pinus taeda
TAAATCACAAGAAATTTCATTTGTCAACGGGTTTCGAACCAACAAGTGTGGTTCATCGTCAGTACAAGTTGAATGAGCAGATCAGGGTTAGTATGATTAAATAGATAGAGCAGAAACTCCAACGGCTGTATTCCAAGAACCAACAAGTGTGGTTCATCGTCAGCACAAGTTGAATGAGCAGATCAGGGTTAGTATGATTAAATAGATAGAGCAGAAACTCCAACGGCTGTATTCCAAGACCAGGTAACGGCTATATTGACAACGGCTAGATTTGACTGGATTAAGGGAATAAAAGGACAACGGCTAGATTTGACTGGATTAGGGGAATAAAAGGATTTGACTGGATTAGGGGAATAAAAGGACGGCTAGATTTGACTGGATTAGGGGAATAAAAGGACAACGGCTAGATTTGACTGGATTAGGGCAATCAAATCTAGCCGTTGTCAATATAGCCATTACCTGGTCTTGGAATACAGCCGTTGGAGTTTCTGCTCTATCTATTTAATCATACTAAGCTTGATTTGCTCATTCAACTTGTCCTGAAGATGAACCACACTTATTGGTTCGAAACATGTTGACAAATAAAATTTCTTATAATTTACACTAAAGAAACTCTCTTATAAGAAATTTCACCAAGAAAATAATATTTTACTTAAACTTTTTCCTTAAAATAATTTACATATAATATATTCTCTATATATATGCAATGAATGATTTTAACACACCTTTTGAAAAGTGTGATGTTGACTGGGATGCAACCGCTTCACCTTAAACTTTTTGGTTGAAAAATCAAGGAATTAGGAATTTTGGCAAAATAAAATAATGAATACTCCGGTCAACCATAAATGATTAGGTCAAATGAAGATATGATTTCACGTTACAAGATCCTTAACCACAAAGTGAGATGAAGAATTAATAGAATTAATGTTGGGAAGTAATTAAAAAATATTATTTAAGTATTGTAATTTAAATAAAAAGTTAATAATTTAATTGAATTTATAAGTTTAATGTTAAATATTACATTTTAATATGAAATTAAATTTTAAAAATAAAATAAATTATATAATTTATTATAAATTAATTATTTGTTGGCTAAACGTTATTTTATAACTATAAAATGGGAGATTTAACATAACAAGTCACTTATCCAATGATAGATGGAAATGATAATGGGATAGATTGTTTATAAGTATTATTGGTTTAGTTTTTTGGAGATTAATTCTTTGTCTATAATTTTATGGAAATTAGATTATAAATTGAAGAAATTATTATTTAAAAAGATATTTAATGGATATTATTTTTACTTGTCCATTCATTGATTTAAATTATCCTTAGTTTAAGTTTTCATTGAACAATTCGAACTTTAATACGAAGAAAGATTGAAAAACTTTATGATGTTTTATTTGTTCTGATGGATTAAATTGATAGTATAGTTTTTACTGATTTTTATTTAATATATAAATCTATTTCAAAAGCCGTTAAAAGAATAGTAACTTAGACTCTCTCTCTCCATATTAAATAATTTAAATTATCATTTTAATAATTTTAATGAAAATAAACCAAATTCATTAAAAATAAAATTAAAACAAAATATTTTAATATTCTAGTAAATATTTAGAACAATTGGATATTTATTATCGTGGCATTAATTCCCGAGAAAAGCAATTTGAGTAAAATCCTTAATTAAAGATACAAACAAATTTGTTAGGTGTGGTGTATTGTAAAAAGAAACATGATCCCGTTTTATCCGGGGATCATGATCCCTACACGGAAACGATTAGACAGTAGAAGGCATCCACTCCCTTTGACCATAAAAAGGTCACATCAAAATAATTCTATATTTTTTTATCATGTTATCTCAACCAACCATGTGGGGCAAGAGGGTGGCAAGATTTTTTTATATAATGTAAAAGGTGGTAAGATATTTTATATAGTGTCATATTGAGTTGTAATTTATTAATTTGTAAAATAGTGGGTCATATGATGTGTTCTTAAGGTAATTTTGTGTAAAAGGTTATATTTTGATGATATTTATATTTATTTATATGGGTGTAAAGGTTAATATTATATTATTTATATTTATTATATTTTATGGAAGGGATATTTAATTATTTTAGGTTTATTCGATTTTAAAAGATAAAAGATTTCTATTTTTTAGAATTTTATTTTTATGTTTGAAAATTATTAAGAGAAACATTTTAAGATCACTATATTTATTTTTAGAATTTTGTTTCTATGTTTGAAAATTATTAAGAGAAGCATTTCAAGATCACTATAATTTGGTTGAGACAAAAAGTCAAAAATGTTGGTAGTGATAAATATTTTGAAATTTAAATGTAATCCAAATTTATGTTGGACAATTTAAGAGAAAAATATAGATTCTTTTAGGGCACACAACCAACCAACAAGAAGCCTTTGAAACCATTACAATATTATATTCATTACATATTATTTGTGAGAATTGAATCTAGGTATAAGAGATCACCATTATTCCTCAATTATGTGATTTAGTTTTTTTTTCATCTACTTAAAATTTTAAGAATAGGAATATAAAATTTAATTTTGAAATTAGATAAGAAGTATATAAAATTAAAATAATTGTATTAAGGTTAATCAAAAGTGTTAAATCTACTTTTGACTTCCATAATACTAATAAGTTTATCATTGTAAATTATAACTTTAATATATAATAAATGAAAAAAACACATAATATCTCCTCCTACCCCTACCCTCACATAAAATATTTAACTTTTTTTATTATTTTGACTGCATTTTAATAATTCAAAATTAAATAATATTAAATAAAATTGTATTATAATAAAACTAATAATATACCATCATAAATCCATTTTAGCCCTAGATTTACTGAGTGCCATGAAGTATCAAATATCTTAAGGTGTAAATTTCTTTGTGAGTGTAAAATTTAAAAAAATGTGTGTGCATTAAATATTTAATACCTCCGGGCACTTGATAGATCTAGACTAAAATTTATTTAGGTTTCTCAATCATAGGAAATTACACAAAATTTGCAGATCAACATTATGTATAGTATATGTTTAATATTAATATGATCATTTGAAATTTATTTACTTACTTCGATTGGTTGGAAATATAGAGAATATTGTTGAGAATGATTTATGTCAATATATCTTCTTCAATGTTTATTATCATGATACAATTTGTAGATGATCAATATTATATATATGTATATATTTAAGATTAATCTGATCATTTGATATTTACTTACGTTTTCTTCCTTGGTTAAAAGTATAGACAATATTATTGACAAGGAGCAATGACAATCTATCATCTTCGTTTTTTAGTATAGTGACATGATTTGTAGGTTATCAGAATTATGTATATGTACGTGACAAGAATAATATGATCATTTTAAATTTACTTAGTAAGCATGTTGAATGATCAAAAATGTACATTGAAATCATTGATGTATATGCCAATTTCTAATGCATTAATTTTAGTGTACATGCTAATTTCTATTTCCCTTTGTAAGTGTGTAACATGTTGATTTCAATGTACATGTGAATTTTAATTTCTACTTAGTTTCTATTTCTATTTCTATTTTTTTTATTTTTAATTTCATTGTAAATTTCTATTTTTATTTCAATTTCTAACACATTGATTTGAATCTCCATGTCATATTCTCAGTGCATGATGAGAGCTTTAATGTTGATTTTACTAATAAGTAAGAATATCATCAATATAAATATCAATGTACATGTCAATTTCAATTTCTACCTAATTTCTATTTCTATTTTTACTTTTTATTTTATTATCAATTTCTAACACATTGATTTCAATATCCATGTGATGTTCTCAGTACATGATGAGAGCTTTAATGTTGATTTTACCTATAAGTAAGAAATTTTTAATAATTAAGGGAATAGTAGGAAAAAATGCTTTTCACAAATTTTTAATAATTAAGGGAATAGTAGGAAAAAATGCTTTTCATTGTTGGGTTCACTTTGTATATCATTTTGTGCGTGACAAGTATGACACGTTTACAGATTCCAAATGTAGACGTGCTAAGCCACTTTGTTATTATAATATTTGGTAGGTAAATATTAAGTAACAAGAGTGGGTTTATTGGATAGGATAAGCTACCCAATATGTAATAGAAAATTAGGAAATTTCACTCCTATGCGATAAATCGGAAATGTATTGTTATTAACACTTATGCTTACAACGTAAGTCACATGACCTGAGTGGCTCTTGCTGTAAATAAAACAAGATTTTATATTTCATTACAAATCTAGATTCTGATATTTATTTATTTATATATTTAAATTATTATCGAATAAATTGAATTTTTTTTAATCGAATTATTGAATATTATGATGTAATTTATATTATTATTAAAAAAATTGATTATAAATGCTTATGATCGCATGTTGTAGATGGTAATTAATATTAAACTTATTAATTATTCTTATTATTTATGTCATATCTAGTTTGGTGTTTATCAAGACATAATTAATTTTTTAATTGTTTTTGATAAATAATATTTATCTAGTTTTCCATCATAATGTTAGTTGTCATAATATTTGATAGGTATACACCATGTTTTATTAATGGTCTAGCTAATTTGTAGTCAAGCGATTCCACAATTAAAACCTTTTTTTTTCCTTATGATCTAGTATATAATAAGGGTAATCTAATAATGTCCTTTTTAGTTAAGTTCAAGTGATATGTGTTTCCACTTATGAGATTGGGTAAATTGTCTAATTGAATATTGATTACTTTGTAGATAAATGATTTGTTGTGCATAGTGTGTTTATGTTATAGGAGGATGTCCATGAGTTTGATGTCAATGATGATGCATCAACACATTGGCATAAAACTACATGCCCTTAATTGGGCCTCAGTATGACATGATATATATTTGAGGTTGCAAATGATCTTTGCAAAGTGTTGTTTATCTTCGATGTCATACCAATAAGATTGAGAGAACTCATCTAACAACTTGGGAATTAATGTATATTTATGCACCTATCTTGAGACATGACATAGTTATTTTCTCAAATACTCAAGGTACCTAGTTCCTTGAGAGATTCCTAAAATGAGTGATATGAGATACATGTGTGCACTCATGCTGAGGCTACAAATGTTGCTCCTAATGCTCCTATCAATGCAGCGTATTGGTGCTCCTAGTAGTTCTTGTGATCCTCTTACTCATGAAATTGATCATGGTACTTCTAATGTTGGTCATGCTCCTTCTCATATCAATATTTCTCTTATTATTGGTTATATTCAGGGAATTGATCCTAATGTTTACCTTCTTGTTGTTGACATTGAGGGCATTAGCCCTGACATTCACCCAGTGGTTCTTGATATTGAGGGTGTTGGCCTTCATTTTCAACTTCTTGTTGCTGACTACTAAGGAGTTTGGCCTTTATGTTCACCCTATTGTTGTTGATTTAGTGAGTGTTGGCCTTGATGTCACCCTATTGTTGCTAATACTAAGGGAAATGACCTTTCTATCCATGTTATTGTGTCTAGCACTAGTTCTAAGGGTAGTCAAGTTTGACATATTTGCATATTGTATTTTTGCTAGAATTCCTCTATATCCATATCTTCCTCCCCAATCTGAGTTCGGTCAAGTCCGAAAAATTCGAGAATTATTCAACAAAATTTTGACCACCGGTAGGAATGGTTTGTGGAATCTCAGAATTCCTTTCTCTCTCTCGGAAATAGAAGAGAGAGAAGAAAGGATTCTATCCATTCTAGTTTTAGAATTTGGTTGACATTGATACATGGTCATATTATACTGTAAAAAACAAGCCTTATGCTTTGGAGCCTCTGATGATTTTATAAACGAAGTTCCTGACCATACTGCAATTATAGAAAGACGCGAAAGCACAAATTTTATGGAGTCCTTCTGCGACTAGGGGACTCATAATACGGCACTAGTCGGAATCTATTCATCCAATTCCATCCGAATCGAAATGGGATAGATTAATTTGAGAGCTTGCATACTTGACCTATTATCCAATACCTACTATTTTGATATATATATATATATATATATATATATATATATGATCGTGTTGCGCATGTTTAATTTACAATATCAATGTTTCGTTGATATTATAGAAATTTAAATTTTAATATAAATGTTTTTCATTCAATTCACATTAAAATGTAATTTGTCAATTATAACAACTCATAGTTAAAATTGATTTTTTTTGTTATGAATCTTGAAACTAAAAAAAGATAAGAAACCAATAATTATTGTCATCTTTAAGGGGAAAACCTCATTTTACAATGGACACAATGTACAATACAATATTTTTATGATCCTAAGACTAAGTCTCAATTATAGCTATAACAGTCTCATACATACATACATACATACATACATACATACATATATATATATATATATATATAGATATAAAAGACTGTTATAGCTCTGAAAGCCACCTCTAGGGTCAAGAAGACAAGCACATCCTTTGTCAAGTTAGAGGATCAATTTGTGATTGGTGAAACATTAGAAAACAAGTGTCTCGAGGGATCAACTCTCTTGCCTAGTAGTGGGGACCAAACTAGAAGGCCTAGAAACACTTCTACCTAATTGTGGGGACCAAAATAGTAGGCCATCAACACCCTTTCTACACTAGAGTTCTAAAATAGTGTGAAAGTTTGACAGGATAATCTTAGATTTGGTCAAACTTAACAAATTTGGTTAAAATAATCACCATTGATTAAAGTAATGATTGATTTGTTCTAACTTAATAATCACCTTGATACGATCAAGAAAGTTTATAGGTGCAATGAAGGCCAATCATAATTGAAATCTATATAAATGGATCTTTTCACTAGTCATGGGGAGAAGAAAGGAACTTATGCTGAAATGTTGCCAGAGCTGTAATCGTGATAAACTTATGCACCAATGAGCATAGAGGTTAGGAAGCAGATCAAATACAAAGGCTTGGAGTACTCACTGATGTACTCTAGTTCTATTCAAGGAATACAGTCATAAAGATTCTCCCCATTTCATCTCTCATATTCTTTGATATGCTATATGATTGATGTATTATGTTTTGCACTAATGTTGTATTGTAAGAAGATCAAATTAGTTTCTTTCTCTATGTGCAGGTTATCTAGGGGATCCAAGAGAAAAGTTCTTAGGGAGATCTTCCTAGAGCTAGCATCGTCAATTAGAGTTAAGGAGCTAATGTTAAGAGGCATGTTCTCTACTTTCTTCTTGTAATTTGAAGTGCTTAAGATTTTCTGGTTTACTTAGCTCCACTTCTTTGTTCAAACACACCATTTGGGAAAGCTCTAGACAAGGCTTATTGGGATTAAAGTAACCTATTACTTTAGGAGAAATTTTCCCTCAAACATAAATGGAAAATCCACCAAGGATCGAACCCAGAATATTTGGTTTCAGCTTCACCCATAGAGCTAGCAGGTAAAACAATCTCTGTTGATATTGAGGTCATTGATGCACTATTATATTACAACCTCCTCCTTATTTATAGTTGGTTCTATGCTATGACTGTTGTCATGTCATCATTCTTCTATGTCATGATGTCCCCCCATGAGGGTAAAATAGTCACTATCAACCAATTATACCTCTGCAAGCCTGATCTTTGCTTTCATGATGGTCAATTTATCCCCTTAGTAGGTGATTCTCACACTCTTGTTAAAAGCATTAGAGTGGGGATGTTCAAAGACTCCTCAGTGATATGCACATTTCCCATTACTTTGTCGGACCCATGTCCATTTGCTTCCATGATTAACATGATCTCTTTTTTCAATAGTGAGTCCCTTGGACTTCCTAATCCTTGGGCAGTGCTTACAAAAGGAAAATATCATGGGGGCACAATGCCACCTTTTCTGGAAATAATCACCTCTTTGGTGATCCCACCACCGCCTGATGACCCTGATCAGAAACTCCATCCAAAAATGGAATATTATTAGGATCCTCTGCCCACATGGGTTGTCACTCCATCACTTTCACGTGACTCCCTTGATGTTGAGTTGCATTCAGATAAGGCCATCTTGGAGGTCATGGCTTCACAAGATAAGCTAAGGGAGACTATGCCTAATGATGCATCTACTCTCCTGCATATGGAACTGCATATGGAATTAATGGAAATTTAGTACACTCAAAATCTTAGATTGATCTAGGAGGCATTTCCTCATTCATCTAATGAATTACCACCCTTGGACTGAGCCAAGTCAAGTATTTCTAGCATTGAAATTTCCACTATATTATTCACTCTAGCTTCCCTTGTCGATGAATGTGTGATTCCATTTTCATGTCTTGATCGGTAATGTCAAGGAGTTGTCTTAGCTAATGATATAGTTCACCCTTTATGTCCTTGGGTCATTCCTGATAATTCTGTGGTTCTTGGATATCCCTATAATCATCATCCTTTAGGAACATGAAAATTTAAATGGATGTGGCATAGCCCCATGATGGTGTGCCATATGTTTCCAACAACCACACGAGTTCATATATTGGGATCTTTAGCCTGTTCCAGGAAGTGGGAACTACATTTCATAACCTATTAGATTGTCTCATGCTTTGCACATATGTATATAATACATAAAAATTAAAAATAAAAATCATTGTTTCTTTGAGGTATATCCATAAACTAGCATAGGACTAGGATCCAACAACCCTATCATTGCATTTTTTTCCTTTTTTTGTCTTTGTTTCAGCTTACCTTAGGGCCCACTCCACCAAGTTGCGGCATTAACCACTCATTTTTGCATGTTGTAACTTATGTGTTAGAGCCTACCCTCCATGGAGACCCTTGAATAACACTGGATTTTTGTCTTGGTGTCCATGTTGCAGTTATTCATAGGTTCGAGGATCCTCTTTAGTATGCTCCATGACATCAAATTTGAGCTCCATGCTTCTCTTTGTCTACTATTTCTAGCTATCACCATATAAGGGTCCCCACACTTTTTATCATGTTTCCTTATGGTTTCCTATGCTCATGTCCTCAATGTCTTGCCCGATGTTGTCATACCAATGCTTTCCTTCATTTTGCTTGCTATATTTGCAACCATGATCGACCTCTTAACATTGCATTAACCTTGCTTCCATCTCACAACCCTCCATCACCTTTCAGAGAGACCGCTGTGATGAGTGTATTTCCATTGCCATATACTTTGTTGTTGCTTCTTGCTTTTCTTAGATCAGTTCTGTCATTACGCCTTGGAAAATGATGCATACCATTATACCAATTGTCTCTATAGAACGTGCTTCCTTCTGGTATTCTTTTTATGCTCGTTAAATAATGAAAATCCCAAGCTCCTTTTGCTATTTTTTCGTTCTCATTAAATCTATATGAAAATGCCGAGTTCGTTTTGGTATTTTTTTCATGACATGTTAAACTCACGAAAATCTTGGCTTCTTTTTCTACCATATTTTCATGTTCGTAAAACCTATATGAAAATGAAGATGTTGTCCAATGCTCTTCCTAGGGAAAAGGAGGATGAAAGAATAATATATTTTTAGGAAAGGAAACTTAGCCCTGGAATTGTACTCCAAAATTTGTAGATGGAGAATTAGTGTGAGGTCTTGAATTTCTTCATTATAGAAAACCCTCGGAAGCTGAGCCATCTGAACTTATCAAGTTACTAAACTATAACAATTATCAATCTCTTTGTCTTGCACAAAATGTTGATGATTTGGCTCAAGATGTTATAAAGACAAAATAACATTTGGCTAAATTACATCCTATGGTCAATTCTCTTGATGAATTACAAAGACAACATCAACAGAGAATATAAGACATTCAAGAAAAGTTATTTATCATCGTGTCTATTTTGGCTAACTTGAAGGCTTTTTTTCCATATATAGATTCATCATCTCCATTAAATATCAGAGAATTTGAAAATTAAGTTTTCAAATATTCATTTATTAGTAGTTATTCTTATATAGTTAAGAAACAACTGAGTTATGGACTAGTAGAAGTAGAAAAAAAGGAAGCATTTAGACTGACTTATGAAAAAATTGAATTATTACATTCTAGAATTCCCCAAACAAATGTGGTTAAGAGGGAAGAAGATCCCAAATCCTCCAAAAAAGGGAACATCAAGGATTTGAGAATTTCGAGGTTAAAATGCCAATAACTACTGGTGAAGATAAGAAACTGAACCTTTTGAATATCCCTGGAAAAAAATGGTGTAAAATGAAATATGGATCAAATTCCAGGGTTCCATATGATCCTTGTAATACTAATAATTATCCTTCTTGGAGCAAATAAAATCAAGATCTTTCTCCTATAATTAATATTAATTGCAAATCAAAAGCTGATGTTTTAGTGATTATTCAAAGAATAAATGCATGGGCCATGACACAAAAGGCCCAATATAAGCAACGATTTTCATGGCAGGGATTAACATTAAGAATTACTTGGGTATTCATAATAGTTAGAATATGGTGGGATCGACTTCGACATGAAGATAAAATAAGTATTATGGGTCTAAAAAATAAATGGAGGAATTATCTAAAGCATTAATGAAAGAATTTTATGGTATCACTCCTCCCCCAACTAATCACTATGCCCAGTTGTATATGTCATTGACTTTGCAATATTAAACAACTTTCTGATTTTTATTATACAATGCAAACTTTGTTATATAAGATTCTAGATCTTGATAATACCGCTTATCTTAGGCACTATTTGGTAGCCATTTAACGAAGACTTCCTGATCTCGTCAAAGAAAAAATGGAACTAAACAAATTAAATATTCGAAAGATATTTCTTTGGCAGAACTACATGATCAAATTGTACTTGCATCACAAAAAGAATGTCTTAGAAGAAAGGTTCAAATGAATATAAATAGTTAGGATTTAACCCCGAAATCTGTAATACTTATGCTGAGACTTACCATTTTGGTTTCCATAAATCAAAATATAACAGATATAAACAATCTTCTTCTTTTACAGGCAAGAATTGTTCTTGTAACTGATGTAAATATTCTTATTCAAAGAGATTTAAATTATTCAGAAATAAGAGATCTATTTCGATTTTCAAGAAAAGGAGAAGTCCATCAAAGACTTTTGTTTGTTATATATGCAAAAGAAAGATCATTGGGCCACTAATTGCCCTCAAAGGCAGAAGTCTAAACACTAACAAAATCTCATAGATATTTTCCAATCTGCTTATGAACCAAAGGAATGGGAACAAGTGTCCCATTATAGTTATGATGGTGAATATTTTTTAGTCTCTGCATCCTCCTCTGACTCTCAAACTAAAGACATCCAACATCAGTTTGGTCAAGTTACTCTTCCAGATGATTCAACTTCTTCTTGTTCAAATTATAATTTTCTTTCAGACTTCTTGATGTTCACTAATGATTTTTCTTTAAAGTGTTAATTAATTTCTCTTCAAAATGCATCTATTATAAGCATTATACTCTAAGTCAACCACCTCTTCTATGAGGTCAAGAAAAATTATCCTTGGGGTATAATCTTACTTTGTAGGCTCTTTAACTTAGTCAATTTATTCCTTCACCACTATATATTCACTCTTATCATTTGCTTCAATAGAAACCTCCTCATCTTCAATAAAATTCAGGACTTCATTGGGTGATACTATACTTTGTTGATCTTGTTGTTGACCTGAAATCTTGTTTGTTATTAGTATTGCTCACTAGTTGGAGACTTACCATTTCCTAATGCTTTCTTGTATTATTCCTATTGAAACATTTATTCCTCTCCTTTTCTTTTCTTCTTCCTCTATTAATCTTTATTTTTATTCTTCTTGTATTTTCCTCTTCTCCTCTTGCTTTTTCCTTTTTTCATCTCAACTCTTCTTCAACTTTCCTCTCGAGCTCATATTGAGATTAAATCTATTCTTTATATTTCATGTTAGCTTCTTCCTCTTACCTTTGTTTCTCTCTAGATTCTTCCAAGTCTTTCTCCTTCTTCTTAGCTTCAAAGATTATCCTTCTCCTTTCTAACTATACTTGTGTAACTTCTTCTTCTTGATTTCTTCTGAGCTCCTCTTCAATTCCTTTATTGTTGTTGCTTTGCTTTTTTCTAATGTTCTCATCTTGTATGACCTTATATTCATCATATTATTTATGTTTTATATCCTCCAACCTTCTAGCTTCTTCAACTTATTTACCAACTCTTACTGCCTCACCTAGTTCCCTAGTTATATCTCCATTTTGCATCAATAGGAATTTTTTTTAAGGATATTAGATAAGTATTTTTCCTCCTTTCCAAATCCTCATTCCAATCATGTGAATTCTCTAAGAATAATTCATCTTCCTGGCACTCATGACCATATGGACAAGAAAAATATATTAAAACATAGTGGTCAGTCACCAAGCCTTTGGGGTGATGTCTTTTGTATTATCCAAGTGAATGTTTATTTAAGGTGAATAACCACTTCTTGTATTGCATGATTTGGGTAATTTATGAAGTGATGACATAGAATAAAACCATAAGGAATAATTTTCCTCATTCAATAATATATCATTTAACTCTTGAACGAAATTTTGATAATATATTTCACCTAAAGAAATCTTGTTTGATACATACTTAGGAAAAATATGATAAGTTATAGTTGCACCATAAATCCTTAAGAAATTCATTTTCTTTTGCAACTAACAATTACCAATATAATTTATGAGCTTGTTGGATTAATTGTTCAATCTTAGACATTCTCTACCAAAAATAATTCTGAATAATGGTGTTATGAACAAAGTTCATATACACAACATATATTCAGAAGATATGAAATATAAAAATATCTATGATAGAACAAATATTTTTATATAATAAATGCACAAACGATATGAGATATGAGATGATATGTTGTGGATACAAATGAGGGACCACTTATATACCTAGGTAGGTGCACCTTCATGAACGACCATGTCCTTAGAGACATGCTTATTCATAACTGATTATTATTAAATTAATCATTATTTTTTTTTTTCTCGGTAAAAGACTATCTAAACTATTGTATTATATGTACATTGAAACTTTTACAATCAGTGAAGCATGCCGTCCAGGGCCAGCAGTTGCACCCTGGATTTCTGGCTTGAGCACAAAAAGCTCCCACGCGGGGGCTGTGTCTACAAAATTCCCAGCTTTCAAAGGCTCCCACGCAAGGGCAGCATCAGCTAAATTTCCCATAACCCTTTTCAAAATTAACATCGTCTCTCCAGAGAGGCCCAGCAGACATAAAAACTAAAGCACTAAGGTGCAGCGTTACACAAAATAGACACATGACTGCCCACGCAGGGGCGCATTACTAAAATTGACTGAAGATTATGGCTATCAGACAGCCAAATCTGATCCAACATGAACTTAACAGAGTTGAGAATTGACCAAAGACCATTCAGACATGAACAAGACAGAGGCAGAGGTGTTTGCTGCCAGACAACATAACCATAATGCAAAACTAAATTACCCGGTGTTGCTTCAATCCTGGGATCGGGCGGAGGGTGGACGGAGAGCTGCAAGATGTGCCTCAGCCTCCTCACATAGGCTTTTGTCCTCCACGACGTATGCCCAGCCATGGCCCTCTTCGACGCCTTCCCACATCGCCCTCCATTTCTCCTCGGTGATGCCCGGAGGTGCTGGCCCCAATGGTGGCGAGGGGGCTTGCATGGGTTCCTTCCCCCTGCTGCCAGCTTCCAACGATGGTTGCGCAGCTGTTGCATCCACTCCATCTCCGCCTGGTGGCATTGGTGGTGGCGCGACCGAATCTTTCTCTCCAGAATCTCCCTGAGGCGATTCCAAAGTGCCTTGTTGATCCCCATCTTCCGCTTCTTCAGGAGATTTGGTGAACAGGATTGAGATGTGGGCATTGATGCCCGCGTTCTCCGACGTGCTGCCCAAGGAGAAAATGACAGAGCCAAAGGCCGGAAGCCCCGTCTCTTCCGCGCTCGCACTACCAACCTCCAAGAACTGTCTAGCCTGCAATGGTGTTGCTTTCGCCCTCCGATGGCAGTAGCAACAGCAACAATGATGATGCTCCTCTTCTGCTGGGCGCCGAGAGGATGATCCTCTCCCTGGACCTCTCCTACTCGGCTGCCGCTCTCGAATCCTTGCCATTGAGCTTTCACCACGTTTGCCCTGTTCCAAGACCTCTGCCAACTGGATGATGACCCCGCGGTGCCCTGTGGGAGAATTCGAAGGCTGAATTGCCACAGAAGCGCAAACACCAGATAAATTATACCATCGTTTCCGCTCGGAGTACCACAAACTACTGAAGTTGCAGTAATCCTCCCCAGACCAGGCTTTGCATGAGCGTCGAGCCTTAAATTTATCCCTGAACTGCTCGGCCTGTAATTCTTCCTCACGACCTTCCCTATGGTGGCATACCCAAGATACTGTGACTGCACTGCAGGGTGGTGGAATGTCCCCCCAATCCAGTTTCCCCTGACCCTGCAGAAATCCTTGCTCAGCCTTGTTATGAAATTGCAATACGCCATCCTGCGTATGAATAAGCACTTCGAGGCTTCGGTGCGAGCCCGCCTTAATGGCTTTCTGAACATCCATACTGTCCCTCTGCTCGGCATTGAATGCCTGGAGCTCGGGCCTTCCAACCTTAATTCTTGACGGCGTATGACCATAACTGCTTATCTCTGGCACGGGGCAGCACATGCTATGCATGTGTCTCGTCCGTCTGAGACGTGCCTTCACCCGCATCCGGGAACTCTGCATCGCTTTGGATGAGACTCTTACAGTCCTGAGCCTTTTGAAAGTTTGGGATGATGTCCAGGTTCCCTCTTAGAAGGGTTCGGGAACAATCCACTCCCAAATTGGCTAGGAGGTCAGCAGTCTTGTTGCCTTCTCTTCGTGTGTGAAGAAAGGAGAGTGCTCTGTGGTAGTGCATCTCCCGTTCAATGTTATTCAGCCTTGCTTCAAGTCTCCAACTGTGAGCCACTTTCCTAGTTTGAGAACCATTCTGTATTCGTGTGGCCATGTTGATGATGATCTGGGAGTCACCTTCTACCATCAGTGGATGTAGATTGAGTTCCCTTGCTATAGATAGTCCTTGCCAAAGTCCTTCCAGTTCAGCCGAGTTGTTGGTATCCCATCCAATGTTACCAAAGTAAAGCTGCAAGAGGGAACCCTTAGAATCTCGAATAATGCCTCCAAACCCTGCTTGACCTGGGTTGCCCTTGGAGGCCCCATCAAAGTTGAGTTTGTAGGTATTAATGGGTGGGGGTATCCATCTGCTATTATCCTTGATGTTTCTGTTTATTCTCTGTGTCATAGTGGATTCCTGAGGTATCTGTAGCTCCCAATTGTCAAGAATATTTTTCTCATTGTCTGCGGTTGGGAAGTCCTCTTTTGTCCAAGGATGCAAGAGCATGGTTTCTCTGAGATTTCCCTTCAGTCGATTCCAGATTATTTCTATGGGGGAGTTCTGATTTTTGAAAATGCGTCGATTCCTTTCCTTCCAGAGGTTCCATAGAGTTATACCCGGGATGATATTCCAGAGATAATTGAGTATCGCGCAGCTGTAGGGACTTTTTGGCCACTGTCGGATGGTGTCAATGATATCATTGTTTACTTTGCATCGTCTCTGGCATCTGAAGCTTATCTTGTCCCAGATCTGTTTGGCAAGAGGGCATGTATCTAGAAGATGCTGCTGGGTTTCCTCATTTTGGAAGCAGTTGTGACATATAGAGGGACCTTGAAAATTGCGTCTTCTAAGCCTATCCCAGGTGAGAATTTTCTTGTGTCCTACCATCCAAAGGAAGTGGGTAATTTTAGGCCACGCTTTAAAGCTCCAGATTCTCCCCCAGAGAGGGTCCGGCCTGATGGGAAAATCGCCGACCAGATTATACGCCTCTGAGGTGGAGTAGGACCCTTTCGGTAAGTAGCCCCATCTGAGAATATCCGCACCTTCCTGATATCGGATGCTTCTTTTCTTTAACTCGTTCTCTAGTTCATCTATTCCTGCAATATTAGCGTTGTTGGTTATCTGATTACTTGATAGCCATTGTCTGAATCCATTCTCCGTTTCTTGAGTCTAGAACTGGTGGACGGTAGCCAGCTGCTGCTCCTGCCTGAGCTGATTTGCCTCTGGAGAAAAAACGCTAGAGAGGCTGGGCATTTGATTCCATGCATCATTCCAGAAGCGAGCCATACACCCATTCCTGATCTCCCAAAAGCTATGTTTTTGTATGAGCTGATAGTGCTGCTTAGCTGCATTCCAGATGAGTGAGCCTCTGTCCATAGGTGTGAATCTGATTAGTTCTTCTTGGGGCCTATTATTGGCATATTTGGCTCTCCATATTTTGGCCCACAGTTTGTCCGGATTAGTTACCCACTGCCACCATATCTTAGCATTCATTATAGTGTTGTTGTTCTTAGGATCCCTTAGTCCAATGCCTCCCTTGATTTTGGGCCTGCATACAGTGTCCCATTTCACCAAAGCCCATTTGCGATTTGTCTCTGAGCTTCCCCATAGAAAGTCTCGCTGCAGATTTCTTAGTCTTTTTAATACCCACTTTGGGGCTGCCAAGATAGAGAAGAGGTAGAGAGGCATAGCCTGTAGAACAGACTTTATCAGTACCACTCGACTAGCAAGATTGAGAGAGTGACGAGTCCAAAGAGAGAGCTTTAACTCGAGTTTTTGTAACAGGATCCTCCAGGCTGGCTGTTTTAAGGCAGAGGCTGTGAGAGGTGCTCCAAGGTAAGTGGAAGGGAGCGAGGCAGTGCGGAAGCCTAGAATGCGGGAAACAACATATTTGACCACAGGAGGGGTGTGGAAGAAGAAGATTTGAGATTTAGAGCAATTAACTTGGGTACCAGAGGCAGCTGAAAAGTCGTTGAGTAGAGATTTCAGATGGGAGGCTTCTTGGACCGAAGGGTAGCCGTAGAGCATGGTATCATCAACAAATTGTTGATGAGAGGAGGCAGGGGAGTGGTGGATAGAAATTCCTTTGAGGTGATGAGAAAGGAGGGCTTGCTTGATGAGCCTTCCTAGCCCTTCTGCCATGATCACAAAAAGAAAGGGGGAGAGGGGATCTCCCTATCTTATACCTCGAGAGGGCTTGAAGGGACGAGAGGGGAATCCATTGACCAGGATAGAGAAGTGGGAGGAGGTGATGAGACTCATAATCCATCGAACCCAAGAGGAGCAGAATCCAAAAGCTGTCAACATGTGGTGAATGTAGGTCCAACTGAGTTTGTCAAATGCTTTGGATAGATCTAGCTTGAGCAACATACCTGCTTGCTTGGATTGCTTGAGCGAATGAATGATTTCATGCGAGAGAATGATACGTCCAAAATCTATCTGCCTTCGACATAGCCTGACTGTTCCGGAGAGACGAGCATGGGAAGGAGAGGTTTTAGCCTGTTAGCGACGACTTTGGATATGACTTTGTAT
The DNA here is from genome assembly GCA_000404065.3 of Pinus taeda. Classification (NCBI taxonomy): domain Eukaryota; kingdom Viridiplantae; phylum Streptophyta; class Pinopsida; order Pinales; family Pinaceae; genus Pinus; species Pinus taeda. The sequence continues at coordinate 339,830 of APFE031486396.1, forward strand.
ATGACGTTACAGAGAGCAATGGGCCTGAACTTGTCAGGCGTCATGGAGTTCTCCTCTTTGGGTATGAGGGCGATAAACGTGGAGTTGAGGGAAGGAAGAATCCATCGCAATGCTCTAGATTCCTCTACTATCTCCCAGACATCCTTTTTAATCATATCCCAAAAAACATGAAAAAACGTTGTGGTGAAGCCATCCGGGCCAGGGGCCTTACCTTCTTTAAGCTGTGCCATTGCCTCATCAACTTCCTGGGGCTGAATTGGGCACATAAGGAGCTCGTTTTGTTCTTCTGTTACGAGCTTGGGAATGTTGCTGGTTATTTTCCCAGTCTCCCTTTGTCTGTCCCCTGCTGGCTCCCTGTGTACTTGTTGGAAGTGACTGAGGAGGGTCTGTTCTATTTCCTTGTGCTCCTCCACTCTTGCCCCATGCTGGTTCTGGAGGAAGGGGATGTTATTGTGCATCCTCCTCTGTACTGTTGTTTTGTGGAAGAACTTAGTGTTGCGCTCTCCCTCCCGCAACCATCTGACCCTCGATTTTTGTCGCCAATATATCTCCTCTTGTTTCCTTCGTTCCTCAAGCTGATCGTATAGGTGCCGTTCCTGATCCAGAGTTGCGTCCGTGTGCCCATTAATAATTATTTTCTGATGAAGCTCCTTCAGCTCTTTATTTAGTTTCTGCTGCGCCTCAAATATGTTCCCAAAAGTCTCCCTATTCCAGCGCTTTAGATGACTTTTTAGGAACCATAATCGTTGTTGAAACTGATACATTTTTGAGCCCTCCGGAGGGATAAAGGAGGCCCAGGTGGTTTTGAAGAAGTCCTTGAATGCAGGATGAGTGAGCCAAAAGGCTTCGAAGCAGAAAGGGCGTCTGGTGCGGTCCTCTGGTCTCTGCCATTGCAGGGCTATTGGCCAGTGGTCTGACCCAGTGTGGGCTAGTATTTCCGCCGAGAAATCGCCTCCAAGGTGGACCGCATTGTCCGAAATCAGAAATCGATCAAGTTTAGAAGAGATCTGATGCTTTCCCCCTCGGCGGTTACTCTAGGTGAAGGTACCATTACAAAATGGTAGATCTATGAGAGAGGCCGATCGTATGAAGTCCTTGAAACGATCCGCCTCTGGTTCTAGTCTTGTTCTTCCTCCTGACTTCTCCTCTATCTTGGTTATCATGTTGAAGTCTCCGCCTACTATCCAAAGAGGATGTTGTCGATTCCTGCTTAATACTTCAATGGTGTTAAGGAGCACACTTTTACTGCTGGAATCCTGCGGAAAGTAGACATTGGATAGGTTGCCATGAACGTTGGTACCTAGAATATGGAATGTTGCCTGTATAAGGTGATGGGAGGCATGAAAATCTGAGAGTGAGACAGCTTGGGAGTTCCATGCTATTGCTAGCCCCCCAGAAGCTCCCGTAGCATCGACAGCCACTGATCTGCAACCTGGCCAAGCTTTCGTGAGAAAGCGGCCTAGCATAGTACTGTTGCACTTGGTTTCCTGAAAGAAACACATCTGTGGTTTTTCCATCTTGATCATTTTTCCCAACATCCGTTGTTTTCCTGGGCTGTTAAGCCCTCTTAAATTCCAAGAGACAAGCTTCATGGTTTAACTGATTTGAGAAGGACTGTAATACTTTGTCAACTTTGCATACCTTCCTGAATCCACCAGGATTTTTCCAACCTCTATGGTTCTTTGGAGATCTGTCTTCCGCCCTCTCTTTTTGGAGTCCTTTGGACGTGTGCTGTTATTCCATTCGCTGCCAAGTTGAATGCCGAGTTGGTTTTGGTGATAAGCTCTGGAGATGACCTCTTCTAGTTTTTCAAGATCTGTCTCAGTGATGGATTCATATGCTTGTTTCCTGCAAGCTAGCTCCAGATCGATAATGTTCAGACCATGTAGGTCAATGCTTTCGGGCTCTTCCTGCATATTTTGGACTTGGCTTCCTTCTTCTTGATTGATCTCTGTATCCTTCGGAGGGAATATCAACTCATCCATTTTCATTTCCTCAGGGATCGCTGGCTCATTTTCCGGGCTCCGCCTAAGAATGATAGTGCTAATCTCAGGCGATTTGGACCTAGGGGGGCTAGAAGGGGGGGGAATGGTGGAGGAGGAGGGGCGGTTAGGGTTATCAACGGGAGCAGAAGGCGGATCTTCTGAGAGATCACCTAAAATGCCAAAGCTGTTCTTGGAGGCAGGGTTATTGGGGTGAGGGGCTCGGGGCTTGGATCCATTCTGGTGTCTTTTAGGCGCTCGCTTCCGATTAGTGACTCGAGTGAATCCATCCTGAGGAGGAGAATCCGTCATGTTATCGGACTGAGATTTGATGTTGAGAGGGCAGTCCCGAAACAGATGCCCCAACTCATGGCATCTTCTGCATCTGAAAGGCACATGCTCGTAGTCCAATGGCTGTATCCATTCCTCGTCTCGATGGGCGAGGGTAACCGAATCAGGTAGAGCTTCGTTTAGATGGATGAATACACAAATTCTAGCGTAAGAGATATACTTCCTGGATCTGGTTTCTTCTGCAGCCCTGATGTATTCTCCAATACCGTTTCCTATTCTCTTTAAGCAGTCCTCTTCCCAATATTCGTCTGGGAGAGAGTAAAGACGGATCCAAACTGGAGCCCATGTGAGGTCTTCTTTGTCAGGGACGAATTTGGGAATCCATTCTCTCATGTACAACCCTGCCGAGTTGAAGAAGTACGGTCCCCCTCCAAGGATTCTGTATTTGTCCTCCAGGCAGTAGAAAATGGCTGTAAAGAGGCCCTTCGGTCCAAGCTGGAGTGTGACATCTCCCTTAGGTTTCCATTTGGCCGTAATCCAGCCATTTAAAGCCCTCTCCGTTGGCCAAAACCCTATGAATTTTCCTATGATGGCATGCTCCTTCATGAATTCAATCCTATTGTCGATCTTATCCCCGGGCAGTTCTATTCTGGGCCTTTCCTTGGCCACCGGTCGACATGTTGAGGATGTAACCTTTGGATTAGTTTCCAGAGTTTCCTGTGTTGCTGCTGAGTCATTGACATTATCCTGCTGCTTTTTACCTTTCTGTAGCAGGGTCGTATCTATTGATCCAAAAATGACCTCAGTTTCGGGATTGTGATCCGATGGGGAGGGCTTTGACGCCCCCCCCTGCGTCGTCGCCATAGATCAGCTCTGCCCCCCTCAGCTCTGTAGCCCCGCAGAGTATCTTGCGCAGTGCCTGGGCTCTTGGCTCTGAACTGTCAGCGCCGTCAGGGTTGCGTTCCAGGAACCCTAGCTCAGAGACCTCTCAATCGTTGCCCAGCCTGATAACATCCTTAAATTAATCATTATTACTATTGATATTATTTTTATATATTTTATTCATAACATTGCCTTCCCCTTTACAAAATCTTTGTCCTCAAAGCTTATTGTTGATAAGGTGTATCATATGTTTCTTTACCTTGTAATCTATTTGTATATTTTAGAGTTCTTCAGGTTGTCATCTTCGATGATACAATATGATAAGATCCTCTGAGTGATAAATAAAATTGTCAAATTGAAAAGGGACCTAACCATCCTAAATCAATCTTTTATACAACCTTGTGGTTACCAGAAACTTATGATGAATTTTTATTATAAGACTGGATTGTGCAGACATCAATATTCTTTGGAACATAAGTTTATTGTTTATGTTCTGAGCAATACAAATACGCAGGTTGATTGAGAAGTTTATTATTGTGATTTGGATGTCGATAAGGAGTTCTTATGATTTGATCTCGCCTTAATCTGTTTGTAGTGATTTCTTGGTTTATTGGAGGTATCTGATTTCTTTTAGGTACAAAGGTCATTTGATTAATTGTGATATCTCCACTTTGAATTTCCCTTGTTTAAAACTGCAACTTTTGAGTACGTCCTCACTTCAATTGCTTATCCTCTTCTTGAGTTGTAATATTGACTAGATCTGTATTCATTCATTTTCCTTAAAACTAGATTATTACCTCTGAAGACTTCGATGCTTCTTTTTGAATAAGTTGTTCTAACTTGTATTTTTTGTGATACCTCAAATTTTTGTTCCAGTTCTACAAGTTTTTCCTCTAATCCTTTCATTTGCATCTACTCATTACCTTGACATTATTCCATTTTAAATATTTTTCCACGTGTTGGACAACATAATTCACAATTTTTATGCATCCACGGATATTCAATATATGTTTTACAAAACAAATATTTAGTCCAAAATATTCAATTATATGTGGAAGTTATCTTCCATTCTTGCTTGAATTCCCTTCTCAAGTTATAATAATTCAAAAACTTTTATTACAACTTCTTCAATTATTTTTTTTAATGTATAATTTACGATAAATAATACCTTTATTTCAAAAAAAATTCCAATAGCCTTTGTTTTCCTCCCTTTTTTGGGTTTATAAAAATACACTAAATATCAAATAGAATATTAATTTTTAACTCTTTGAAAATATAATAATTTAATCTCCCCTTTGACTTTCCAAGACTTTATTTTGTATCACTAATTCATACCCTTTAATAAGGTTTTAATAAAACTTTTGGATATAATCGTTTGGTTGCATGATTTTAAGTGGACTTATTATCACAATTATGTAAATAATAGGATAATGTTATTCAAGGGTTGTGTCTTGTGGTTGTATTGATAGTATGGTCCACCATCCAATTATTTGTTTTCACAACACTATCCAATTAATTGTTAATACAAAGCTCTGGATGGTCGATGGGACAACATATGGCATGGAAACGAGTGTTGTAGTGTATAAAGAATTGCAGTGGAGAAGGATGATGTCAAAACAGATGGTACATGAGGGTGGTCATATAGGACAAAGACATAAATGAGATTGACATGAGACAAGGGAAACAATAGTTGTTAGATCGTTGTTGGCATAGTGATTGGTCATTGTGAGTACGACAAGGTTGACAACATCAGGGAAAAGCCTGAGGCATCTTGGTGGAAGGTGACAGAGGCTGAGCTATAGATGGCAATAACTATACAACATAAGATTTTTCAATGGATTACGTAGATGGAAGTGGTAGCGGCCACTATTCAGGTGTCCGTTGTGTGGCACGACAACACAGTGATTGGCAGCTTGTAGATCTTGGTCAAAGGTCCGCGGTAATGAGAAAACCGATTGTCATGCTATGGCGACCAATCGACTGTGTTGGTGGTGATGCACCTTTTATTTTATTAAGTTTATTTTAATTTTTGATTAATTTTTGATATATATATTATATATATATATATATATATATATATAATATATATAATATATATATATATATATATATATATATATATATATATATATATATATAATGATAAAAGACCTTATTTCATAGTGGAGAACCTCCGAACAACTTTTTGTGGCTAAAATCCAAAATTGCAACGACAACGAAGTTGATGGCCAAAGGCAAAATCATATTGGCTCTTTGCAACAATTGAGCGACATGAGGATCGAACATCTTTGATACCAAATGTTATGAACAAAGTTCATATACACAACATAATACTCAAAAGATCTGAAATAGATAAATATCCGTGATAGGAAAAATATATTTATATAAGAAATGTACAAAAGATATGAGATATGAGATGATATGTTATGGATACAAATGAGGGCCTGCTTATATACCTAGGCAGGTGCCCCTTCATGAAAAACCACGTCGTTAGAGACATGCCTCTTCATAACTAATTATTATTAAATTAATCATTATTACTATTCATTATTATTTTTATTATTTTTATTTATATATACATAATATAAATATATAAAAATAATTAAAATAATAATGAATATTAATAATGATTAATTTAATAATAATTATTTATGGAGAGGCATGTCTTTACGGACATGGCCATTCATGAAAGGGCACCTGCCTAGGTATATAAGTGAATTCTCATTTGTGTCCATAACATATAATCTCATATATCATATATTTTGTACATTTGTGATATAAATATATTTATCTTATCATGGATATTTATATATTTTACATCTTTTGAGTATTTTTCTACATATATGAACTTTGTTCATAACAAATGGTGTCGAGAAGAAATTCATAAATAGATAAATATAACCTCTTATATTTGTTATCACATAAAATTTGAAAAAAAAAAATCACAAGAGCTTCTGATACATGCCAATTGAGATTAATCTCTCCAAATATATTTGAAACACATACAACATCCATATATACGAATCCATATCAAAGGAAGGAAAATAGTGTGTTGTACCTTTGCCTTTTGTTCTCTCTTGATGTTGGCCATGGAATCCCCCCACAACAGGTTTTTGGGGCTCAAAGCCCAAGTTTTGGTCAAAAGTTTTGTAAGACTACAAATTGCAGGCACGAAGCGCGAAGGAGAGGTTGAGTCATAGGGTTGTCCGCCCTAAAGTAATGTAATGTAATGTAAATCATGTCGGCTTACCCATGGTCCATGGACCATGGGATTGTATAAATAGAGCGAGGCTCTAAAGTTGTGAAGGGAGATAAGAGAATGGTTAGTGAAGGAATGGTTTAAGCTTAGAGTAGAGTTCTAACTGTCTTGGGTTGTAGTAGTAAGAAGAGGCTCTGCAGCTGAGTATGCAGAGGCCTAGTAGAGTCCACAACTAAGTGTGGGGACCCCTGCAGCTAAGTGTGGAGGGAGAAGTTGAGTCTGTAACCAGGATAGAAAGCTAATAAACAGAAGTTTATCCTAATTATGTGCATCTAGTCTTGAATCATTATTCTATTGTTATGCATTACTTTTTCTTTGTTTATTTACTGCACATAGTTGAGCAAATGCTTGTATGGTTCATAATACTTATATATGAAAATAATCTAAGTAACCAGCTAACAACACATAATTAAGATAGACTTGGGTAAATAACAAGGAACATGCTGCGAATAATACTGCGCGAAGACAACATTGCAGTCCGCCAGGTGATCACTGATGCGTGCAGCACAACAAGTGCGAAGGTTGGACCATGTACCATTCCCAACATATTAGACATCTTGAGGGTGCAGAAACCTGGTTCTAGCACTCCCCCATACTACTTTGGGTGAGACCTCAGTTCGCGCTCTGCGGACTATTTCCGAAAGGGCTAGTAGTACCAGGATTTTCTTGGCTAAATCACCTCTGAACCTGGATCAGGCCCCCCTAAGCCAAAAAATGGTTCCGTTGCTGGGACTAGGATCTGCATAAAGGATGTCTGATGTCATGCCATTGGAACCCTACGAGGAAAAAACTTGAAGAGTGGTTGGCAAGAAGATTCGCGAGTTTGTGGTGCAGGAAAAAGAAATCCGTAAGTATCTAAGGAATAGTGGTTGGATCACTACTTGTACACTGAAATCCATGAAATTTTCTTTGCATCTTTTATGTCTAAGTTGTATGGGTGGATGGCGAAGTTAATAGGCAACTAGGGAAGGTGTAGGCTCAACAAACCAATAGTGTGGACTTCGGAACTAGTGCGCAGACTATAAGACTCAGAAGATAAGATAGCGCGAGCTGTGGACCACTAGCTCGATCGAATAATAGGAGGATTTATCACTAAGTTTGTGGTAGACATGACCATCAGCTACAGTGAGGCAGAGTGACGTTTTCTCAAGGGACCACGAGCTAAGTATATTAAATCTTTGAACACTTGGATTAAGATGTTGTGTGAAAAGCAATTTATGCGAATAAGTTAATGTTTGGGACTATGCAAAGCAAAAGGATCTATAGAAGCGAAAGTAGTGAAGAATTAGAAAACAGTCCCTTAATTTCACCCTCACGGGAAAGCGAGGATGAGCTCGCAAAGGTTTCTTCGAGAAGCATGGTCAGTTTGATAAGGCAGTGAATTCCGCATCTACCACCCCCACCCACATCGCCACCCACTTCACCCTCCTCGCCTCCATCTTCGCCCACTCCACCTCCGCCGCTTCCATAGTTCAGTATGGCAAGCGCGATCAAACTACCAGTATTTAGAGGAGTAGGGAATGAATATCTAAACCAATTCTGGTTTGTGGTAAGAGCGATATGGAAAGCAGAGGGCGTCGTGGATGATAATATTAAAAATTCCACACTGGTGAGCGTGTTGTAGGATCGTGCACTAACATGGTATATTAAGCATTCTAATGAACACTCAAACGCAAGAATTGCAGAGATCTAGACTGCGCTAAACAGAGAATTTAGCAGGCCAAAATTAGAGACACAATCAATCATCGGGTTTAAGGAGATCGCGATGCTCCTGGGCAAGACCCCCTGGGATCTGGACCAAAGGCTAAAGAGTATGATCTGCGAAGCCAATATGATGTTAACAGATGCACAACATCATGCATAGTTTGTAGCATCTCTAACACCACACTTAAGGATGACGCTGTCACAACAAAAACTTTCCACCCACGCTAAAGTGTTGGAGATGACAATGAGACTAAATGAGACCCCTATACAAGACCCTAGGTTGGGAGTACAACAAATGCACGCGCAATTGTAGAATCTGTGTCTAGAGGTGTAGAGTTTAAAACAGTATAGAACAACTCGGACGGAAGTGCACGAGGAAGTATGGTGCATAAAATGCAAAGGCCAAGGGCACGACAAGAATCACTGCCCAGTGTTCGTGAACTACTTGGTAGGGGAGGGTCGATGCCATTAAGACCGGAGGCACAGGCGGGGTCTAGTGTGGCTTCTACATTATGGTGCGTGATCTGCCAGATAGGAGGAAAACATACCACATATAATTTCCATCTGTTGCAAAAGTATATGTAGACGTCCCAACAATTATTTTGTAATTTTTGTAGGTCGGTATGCCATGACGAACGCACCTGCCGAAGCTATGAACTAATGATGGATTAGACTCCTGCCTATAGGATGCGGATTGAAACGCGAGCTCTTGACCCAAATGCATGGATGGCGCGCACTGGGTTTCAGGGGTGCAGTCAAGGTCGAGGTGTAATGGGGCCAGGAAGAGGTCGCGGACAGATAATTTGTTACAATTGCAGGGGGCCATGGCATTATGCCCACAATTGTGTGAACTCGACTAGGATATCATGTTGGTACTGTAACCAATTTGATCATGAAGCAGAAGATTGCCTGGCTCTGATAGCGAAGATGTACGAAAAGGGGGTACTCCAACCCCCTCTGACTCAGAATATACAAATGATGAGGTCTGAGCAGCACGAAGAAGACTCGAATGTAAACATGATGCTCAGAAGTGGTATGACCATGGGAGATGATAAGGGGAAGTAGCCAGAAGAAAGTACGTGGGTTCACAAGGCTCCTATAAAGGAACATTATTTTGAATTAGAATGTGTGAAGGAGACATTCATGGAAACTAAGAAGAGCTTCATGGAGACCTCCACTTTAGGTAGTAAGGATCAACTAGAACCAGGGATGGATCCTTCAATGCTCACTACTTTTCTAGAGACATGCATGAAACTATTGTGCGAGAACAAGGCAGTCGAAGGGCTACAGGAACTTATCACTAGGTGCACGGGGTCAGGAGAACCGCACGTGGTTCAGAAACTGGGGAAGCATGCATTGTGCACCAGAAGGGAAACGAGGTTATCTGTGCAAATCGATGAATATGAAATGGATCAAGTAGTCCTAGATCTGGGTTCGGACGAGATTGTACTACCAAAGAAAACATGGGAGTGCATGGGCAGACCCACGTTACAATGGTCCCCTATTCAGTTACGAATGGCAAGCCAAAAAAAGATTTTTCCCATGGGAAGATTACAAGGGGTGACAGTCAATATTGAAGGCGCGAGCGCGCAGGAAGATTTTGAAGTGATAGAGATTGTCGATGACAGAAATCCCTATCCCATGCTACTAGGAATAGATTGGGCTACCGATATGAACAGAGTCATAAATCTGAAGAAGCACAAAATGATCTTCAAGAAAAAGTCACTACGCATAGTAATACCACTGGATCTAGTCGAAGGAGTGCACTACATTGAACCAGTGCATGACAATGATAGTGATGATGATCTTGATTATATTTACAAGATAACTATGCAAAGAGAGGATTGGGTGAATCCAACTGCAGATGGAAGGATTTCATGGGAGCACGAAAGCTCCTGCACTTTAGATTCACATGAAGAGATAGAGCGATGGGAGAATCGGCTGCACGAAGTAACAACGCTGAACTGCAACATGATCATCAAGTCATTGCGTTGATTGACAACAGAGGCAAGGGAGCTGCCAACATATGATGGATTGTTAGCGGTGGATGAATTTCTAAGAAAATTTGGAAGTGCAGTACTAGAAAAATAGTGGTTCGATGCGTTGAAATGGGAACTACGCGCAACATCCACACGATGGTGGGGTACGCATCAAGGAAATTTCGAGGACTGGTGCGGATGCGAAAGGATGATGCTCCTGCGTTTTGGAAAACCACAATTACGGCTAGTAGAAAAATATGACAGACGAGATGATCCACGCATGTATCTCGCAAAATGGACCAAGGTCTATGGTGAAGAGCCACAGCCTAAATGGGTGCATTTATTCTACCATACCCTGGACGTCATACCCATGAATTGGTATACTGAGATGGAACTATATCATGGTACGGGCGAATGGGATGTCTTGCGCGAGTGATTTTTGCTAACATTCACATTCGAAGATAAATGGTCAGATACTTTTGATGATGCGCTACAAGTAGTAAAAGCCAGTATCTTCAAAATACCACAGGAGCTAATGGGAGTACTTCAGCCAAATTAAGTGACACAGTTAAGCAGCGCACTGGAGTGTTATAACATAGATGTTGAAGAGGATGATGAGGACCCATGAAACATTAATGTTTCAGAAACATAAGGCTCTTGCGAGGTTCGTGGTCCATCCCTTGAAGACCCCGACATCACTGCGCTGCTAAAGACAAAGCAGGTCAACATTGGAATGGAGGTAGAGCAAAAGTATGCAACGCTTGGGGACTATTGGGACGATGCCACGGTCAATAAAATCGATGAGTTACTCTGTGAATACCAAGATTTGTTCCCAACAAAAATTATAGACTTAAAGGGGATCGTGGGCAATTTAGGGAGGATGAAGATCTCCCTGAAACCCGATGCAAAGCCAGTCAAGCAATGGCCATGCCGCTTGAACCCAAGGTACAAAGAAAAGGTTCGTGACAGATTAGACAAAATGATCAAAGCGAGAGTTATTGAACCAATGGAAGAATCCTACTGGGTGAGTCCTATGGTACTACAGGAGAAAAAATAGAAGAGTGAAATAAGAATATGCGTGGACCTCAGGAAGGTTAACGACGCCTGTGTACATGATCCATTCTCAACACCATTCACAGATGAATTATTGAAGAATGTTGGCAGTCAGGAAGCTTACTCATTCATGGATGGCTTCTCAGGGTACCATCAGATCAAGATCGCGCTGGAAGATAGTGTAGAAAAACGACCTTCGCAACAAAATGGGGCTGCTTTCAGTACACCGTTATGCCCTTTGGACTGAAGAATGTGCCAGCTCTATTTTCACGCATCGTGGTGGTAATGTTCAAGGAATACCTCCACAAGTTCTTAGAGGTCTATCTGGGTTATTGGACTGTCTTTGGATTAGTTAAACACCATGCAGCGAGCTTACGTTCGATGCTGGATACTTGCTGTTGACACCAAATCGTGCTAAACCTTAAGAAGTGCACCTTCCTCATTCCCTTTGGGAACTTGCTGGGGCATTGTGGTTTGCAAACAAGGTCTGATGGTGGACCCTACAAAGATTGCTATTATTCTGAATTTGGAAGCACCACAAAGTGTTAAACAACAACGCCTACTCTGGGGCACATTAGATACTACAGGAAGTTCATCAAAAGTTATGCCCAAATAATAGTACCGATGGAACAAATGTTGAAGAAGGATGCTACATATTGTTGTAATGATGATTGCATCAAAAGTTTGGATGTCCTCAAGGAGAAACTGGCATCCGTTCCCATCTTGGTCTTCCCAAAATGGGACGTGGAATTTCATGTACATGTTGATGCGTCGTGTATTGCGTTGGGAGCCGTACTCACGTAGGAAGGTGCATAGGGCGTGGATCACCCAATCGTGTTCGCAAGTCGGAGATTGTCCAAAGCCGAAAAGAACTACTCTACTACTAAGCGTGAAGGGTTGGCAATGGTGTATGCACTCCAAAAATACCGACACTATTTACTGTTGGCATTATGGCACAGGTTTGGCGCTATGGCACAGGTGTTTTCCTTGATGGAAACTCACTCTGGTGACAGATCACAATTCAGGCACTCAGAAAGAAGGAAAAGATATATATGCAGGTTCACTTTGACGAAGCCGCGTATACACGTAGGTTCTGTGAATGAAAACAACGTATACGCAGGTTGGTCCAAACAAAGCCGTGTACACACGCACTTTCATGCAAGGAAAAGCGCGCACATGTGGATAACTTATTTTTGGTCCATGGTATTTAGTCCCTGGTATTTGAACCTATGATTTTGGGCCATGGTATCTCATCATAAGTGTTGGGTCCATGGTATTGAATTGTTATGGTTTTTGGACCATGGTATTGTGAAAGGCCTAAGGCTATAAAAGAGGAAGGAGATCATTTGGCAAGGAATCATTTGAATTATTGAATATCTGATAAAATGCTAGATCTGGAATACAGTGACTGGGTTATGGTGCAGATCTAGATCTGAAGGAAGAAGGAACCTAAGCACAAGGAGAAGGATAAGTTCTTTTGATGGGTCAAAATCTTAAGGCTTGAATGATAGTATCTTTGTATGATTTTGATCTGTTCTATGTGGCGCTTGCTTGATCTATAAATCTAGTAATCTGGGTAAACTAATATTTGATCATTTGAAGGGATAAATTATCTTTATAGATCTGTACGCAGGTTCAGTGAAGTGAAGGCGCGTATACACGCAGTTTTTGTAAGGCAAAAGCGCGTATACACAGGTTGATTTTAGCATAGAAGCGTATACACACAGTTTCTGTAAGGCAAAAGCACGTATACGCAGGTTGATCTTAACACAGAAGCGTATGCACGCAGGTTTCCGAATATTGAAGTAGTGTACGTCTCTTAATTTATGTTCTAGCTGCTTCTGTTGATTATTGTAGTGATCTGGGTTCATAATTTGGGGTGTGATTACAGTTACTATGATCTGGGTACAGTTGATAGAGAAGTGTTTATTTTTTATTCAGTCTTGAGTGGTGAAAAGGTGTTTGATGTAGAAATTCTTGATTAATGTTAATTGTGGATCCAGTATGAAAATTTATGAAACATGGTCCCTGGAGGGAAGAGAAGGTTGTAGCCTTCAACAGGTAGCAGCCTGCGTACTAGTATCTCGACTAGTACAAGAACTAAGGGGGTTGTAGCTTCCTTCCAGGAGAAGCTGGAAAACGAGAGAGGATTGTAGCTCTCTGTAGGTAGCAGCCTGCGTACTGGTAAAGGACTGCACCAGTACAAAATCATTGTAAAAAGAAGTTTCTAATTAAAAGAAGATAGAGACGAATTGCAGCAGGTGGTTTTCACCCACATTGGGTTTCCACCTTATATCTTGTGTTCTTATGTGTGGTTGTCTTCTGATCTGTTTTTCTTGGTAACTTAATGATCAACATCTGTAGAATAAAGTAAATTATAAATCTGCATAGTATACGTGGGTTTCCTTATCTATAGTTACGTATATACGCGGGTTCATCTAACTGAAGTAGCGTATATGTTCTGGGTTTGAAAAAGAAAATAATTAGATAATACTGATTCACCGCCCCCATCTCAGTATTATTTCCAACAATTGGTATTAGAGCAGGTCCTTTAGAAGAAGCTTAATCGCCTGAAGGAAGATCTATCATCATGAGCAACTACGATAGAGAAGCATCAATCAGGCCACCAATTTTTGATGCGACCAACTTCATCTATTGGAAGGTAAGAGTCACAGCCTATCTTCAATCTCTTGGTACAAAAGTCTGGGATATCATAGATACATGGTACACTTTTCCATCAGCAACTCCTACAGATCCGACTGAGAAGAAGCAGTTTGAAACAAATGCAAAGGCTGTCAACACTCTATTAGGATGTCTATCTCAATCAAAATTCGTCAAGGTTATGCAGTATAAAACCACTAAAGAAATATGGGACAAGATTGTGCTGAGCTATGAAGGAGATGAGCAGGTAAAATAAGCAAAACTTCAAACCCTCAGAATTCAGTATGAAAATATCAAGATGTACAATGATGAAAGTGTGGCTAACTATTTCCTTCGTATAGATGAGATTGTTAATTGTATGAAAAATTTGGGTGAAGAAATAAAAGAGGCTATTGTGGTTGAAAAGGTTCTAAGATCTTTGTCTCCTAAGTTTGAATCAAAAGTTTCTGCTATAGAAGAAAAGGAGAATCTACAGAAAATTACCATGCTGCAGCTACACAGAATTCTAACTGCTTATGAAATGAGGAAAGGAGGACCATTAGACAGGAGAGAAGCTGCATTCAAGGCTTCAGGTAAAGGAGATTACTATGAGTCAGGACATATGTCAGAAGAAGAGGAAGAATGAAATTTTGTCAAGAACCTTCAACGAGGTGCTAGAAGATTCAGAGGTAAGTTACCCTTCAAATGCTTTGCTTGTGGAAGAGTCGGTCACTATGCTGCCAAGTGTCCTCATAAACTTGACAAAGGTAAGGAATCTGTTAGATGGAACAAGAAACAGAATGTAAGTAAGAAAAGCTACTACACTCATGAAGACAATGATGGACTCTCAAACAGTGATGAAGATGAACGAGGTAATAATTATAGACTTTTAATGGCTTTTGAAGATGATGATTTCATGGATGCTATAGATGAAGAGGGTCTTTATGAAGAGATTTCTAAACTAAAAATTTGTTTAGAAGAGAAAAATATGATTATTGATACTCTGCAATTCCAACTGGTTGAAAGTGAAAAACATCATGAAAAGTTAGAATGTGAAATAGTGGGACTTAGAAAAGAGATTGAGAAAACTAAAGCTCTTAATCTTAGATTTGTTAAAGGATCTGAAACGTTAGATGAGATTATCAAAGTGCAGCGTTCACTAATCAAGACAGGTCTGGGATATAATGAAGAAGCATCTCAAGCACAGAAGCCATCCACCTCCAAAAGTTATATTGATGTAGTAAGGAGAAGTGAACAAATTGACGATCGACGGCAAAGGCACAATGCTGCTCACCAGGTAAATCAGGGACATTTTTCTTCAAGAATGAACAGAGATCACCAAGTAAACCAGGGGCAATTTGCTTCAAGGATAAACAGAAGCTACAACAGACCACAAGTAAATCATTCTCAATTTGCCTCAAGAATGGATCTCATTGAAAACTACAATCATTCGGTCTGCAGGGTTGATAATCGCAGGAATTTCTTCAATGGCCAATGTTTCTCTTGTCACAACTTTGGACACAAAGCAGCTCAGT
>APFE031486399.1:4956-17478 GCA_000404065.3 Pinus taeda
AGTTGCCGGCTGGAAGGAAACCCATTGGCAGCAAATGGGTGTTCAAGAAGAAGACAAATGCAGAGGGGAAGGTGGAGAAATACAAAGCTCGGTTGGTAGCAAAAGGTTATTCCCAGGTGCCGGGAATTGATTTTGGTGATATTTTTTCTCCTGTTGCCAAGGTAACTTCTATTAGATTACTTTTATCTGTTGTTGCTGCTTTTGATTTTGAGATAGAGCAGATGGATGTGAAGACAACATTTCTTCACGGGGTTGGAAGAGGAAATATACATGAAGCAACCTGAAGGCTTTGCGGTGAAGGGTAAGAAAGAACTATTATGCAAGTTAAAGAAGTCTCTGTATGGGTTAAAACAGTCACCAAGGATGTGGTATCAGAAATTCGATACATTTATACGGGGACTTGGCTTCACCAGAAACAAAGCAAATCATTTTGTGTATTTTAAATTAATTGGTGACCGTATTATTTATTTGGTCTTGTATATGGATGATATGTTACTGTTTGGAAATGACAAAGAAATTATCTAGTATTTGAAGACCCAATTTTCCTCCAAATTTGACATGAAATATATTGGTGCTGCAAACTATATTTTGGGCATGGAAATTAAAAGAGATCAAGAAAAGAGGAAGCTCTAGTTAAACCAGAGGAAGTATGTCGAGAAATTATTGCAGAGATTTAATATGCAAGACAGTAAACCGGTGAAGGTTCCTATTCCTGTAGGTGTAAAGTTATCTGCTGAACAGTGTCCCAACACACAAGAAGAGGAAAAGGACATGTCCCATGTTCCATATGTAAGTGCAACTGGTAGCCTGATGTATGCAATTGTCTGTACTAGACCAGACATTGTACATGCAGTGGGAGTATCGAGCAGGTTTATGTCAAAACCAGGAAAGGAGCATTGGACAAAGCACATTGATGTTCAATATCACTTTGTGAGGGATATGATAGAAGAAAAAAAGGTGTTGCTGGTAAAGGTGGACACTTTGAAGAATATTGCAGATGCATTGACAAAATATTTGAGCTTTAAGAAGTTCCCTTGACGTAGAGAAACAATGGGCGTTGCGAGAATGTTGGGTTGTGTTATATTCTTTCCACGACTAACCCATGTAGTTAACTGGGGGGTTAGAAGGGGGGCAGAGCCCCCCCTTTGTTGCGCTGATTGTGTAGAGGGGGGAGTCATAGGGGGTTTGAGGGGTGTAGGTAACCCCACTCTATGGGGTCTGGGGCAGCGTCCTAGAAAATTTTGGTTTTGGAACATATGTTAGGTTGGGCAGACCCACCTATGGTTTTGTGCATGATTTTTGCACATGTTTTTGGACGTGATGGTTTTCGGTCCTGTTATCACTCAGGTTGTCCCTAGGCTCTTGTTTAGGGATACAGCCGAGGTAACCACAAACCAATATTTGGATTGCAGGTTCTAGCCCACCTGGAATCAGAGAGGGCACTCTCTTAATGATTCAACTTTGTTGATGATTTTAGGCTAGCTTTTGGCTCAGGGGTTTTTTGTTTGGGTTGGGATGGAAGGTAGAATTCTCAAGCAAAGAGGCAAGGTAAGGTGTGATAAGTTTCAAACCATTGGGCGTGGAGTCATGGATTAAGGCTTGCTATTGCGTCTTCTTGGTCATAAGAGGATTAAGGAGCGAGATAGCCACACATGAGACAATTATCAATCTACCGAAGGGATGGAATGATGGAAATCAGAGATGAAAGGCAAAGGAGAATCACTTCATCATACTGAAAAAGAGGAGAAGTAGATGAATGGTGATCTAGGAGCAATTAAGAATTCCTAAATTCTCATTCATATGTGAAAGAAACAACGTAAACAAGATCATTTAAGTATACATGCTCATAGCTATTTCTGACGAAAACATAAAAAAGTGCAGAAATTGAACTTAAGGTGTAGTTAAAAAAATCTTAAGCTATTCTTTTTTCTGCAATTTAGTTGGCGGAAAGGTGGAAAAATCATGAAAATTAACAGAGGTGAGAAACACTTATTGAATCATGTAGAAGCACAAGAATTCCGTAATCACTCCTTGGCCAATTGAACACATCAAGCAGTTTCGAAATCCATGCTTTCAACAATCTTTGATTATAGAAAATATGACAGTTGCAGTGCGGGTCTCTGCTTGGAGAAAATGCTGAGAAGAAGATTAAGCAACGTCTTCGACTCACTAACTAACCAACCAACCAACCCCTCTTTACATCGTTCAGGGTGGTATATATAAGCAAAATATCAGGAAGTCATTCATTACAATTGACCTAAACAGGTCTGCTGAAGATTTTTTCTAAAACCTAAGTGTTACTAGAATTAAATGCAAGTAAGTCTTTTGGGCTGTGCTAGAGGCAGCTGAATCGAAAGGAGTGCAATTGTGGCCCTTGGAGGCTCGATGCAGTGTTGTTGGAGTAACTGTGCTTCGGGATCTGTAACTCTGTTATAGTGTGAGGTAAATGTGTAATAATTATGATTTGAGGGTGTTTGAGTGGCTTCGCCCTCTTTCTTTGACTCTGCTAGAAGGTATTAAATGTTCTCTTGCTTTGGGCTGCTGCTTAAGATTTTCGCTGATACTCTTTGCCACTACATTGATGGCTTCCGCCGCTTGCTGATACTCTTTGACACACTTGCTACATGATGATTTGATCTGATACACTTTAAACTCTGTCATTGGTCCTTTGCTATCTTTAAACCGGATCAATTTGGCATGATCGGGCGATTTTGGGCTTTTTCGGCGCAAAACGGGCCAAGGAATCGAAAGATTCCCCAAAGATTCCCCGAAATGGCCTATTTCCCGTAGCTATTTCCCGTAGCTAATCACGCATCGAAAACTGCCTCTGTTTCTTGTTCTGGAGCTCCGAAGTGCGATTTTCCTTCCTACACGAATTTTCGGCTTTCTAGCTGCTGACGTCAGCAGTACGACGGATGACGTCAGCCTACGGTGGGTCCCTGGTACAGAAGTGACATGGTGGGGTGCTGCTACTTGAAGGCGATGCGATGAACTTCTCCGATGCGATCGCAATATCGCATCGGCTGGAAACGGGAAGGTGTTTTAGTTGGACATTTGGCGCTTGCGACCACCGATCGCCGATATCGCGATATCGCGTCGGGTGACGACGGAAGGGTCATAACTTAGGTGGTGAGAGAACTGCGATATTGTGATGCGAGCTGGCCTACTAGGATCTGGAGAGTGTTAAGGAAGTCGGCAAGGGGTTTGTTGCAGTCAGAAGGGGTGAGTAAGTGGGTCTAAAAGGCTTTTGAGGCTTCGGAAGGAGTCCGATAACTTGAAAAGGGATTTTATACTCTGGAAGGAGTCCATTGTATTTGGAAGATGGTTTGAAGGGGTAGCATGAGGGTTCTTGCTAAGTTTCAGGTAAACTAACAATCCCGGGACTTATGTTATTTTTTCAACCAGGGGAGGATATACATAGGGGATGATTACATAATTTTAGTAGGGGGATGGGAAAATATAGGGAGTTAAATAATAATGTCAGTAGTTAATATGGAGATGGTGAGAGAGCGCTAAGTTCAGGAGATCTTAGGCTGTTACGAGGGGACAAAACCTTTTAGAGAGAGTATGGAATATCTTTGAGTAAAGCAGATCTTCACCCAAGCTAGTGCTATGAAAATGATGTAACTTAAGAGGTATCAAGCAGATCTTGACCTCTTTTGGAGAAGTTAGTTAATGATTGGGGGAGATGGAGAAAGGAAGTTAGTTATACCTGTTTTTGAGCTTCTCTCATAGAACTGCCTGTTGATTGTGTCCTGAGCAAAGATGACACCTGGAACCTGGAACTGATCAACAATCAAGATTCAACAACCTCAAAACTACCTACCCGGCCTACTTACCTAACATTTTTTCTTCTTTTGATTTGGGTGTACTTGGACTTGCAAACCCATCATTTCACTTTTTTCCTTTTATGCTTTCCTATCTACAGACTACCCTTGTTTCATCCAAGGGCCCAGATTAAACTGTTGGGCTCCTTTGGTTCTCTAACTATCTAAGAATCTGCCAAGATTAAGCTGTTTGGACAAATTTTCATTCTCTATATTCTAAAACAGGAAATTTAAACCTAGGGAGACCAAGATTAAGTTGTTTGGACCTCCCTTTAACTGAAAATTGGTGATACCGGAATAACTCTTCAAAATTTGGAAGGCAGTTAAATGAACTCTGAGTGGCCTTCTTCGCTTGGAGACTGTTAAGCAAATATGGAGCATTGCAGCATGCAAAGTATGACATATTTGGCCTGTAAAAATGTCAATCTTGAAATATGAGTAACCTGCTGCAGCAGGAGGCTAACAGGTCCATGGTTTTGGACGCGATGGTTTTCGGTCCATGGTATTGGATGCTTCAACATGTATAAATATGTATTATAACATTGAAAGGAACATAATGAAAAATCAAGCTGGTAGTCCCGGTTTTGGTATCGAGGGGAAAATCTTTGTGTATATGTGTTTTATGTGTTATGCTCTTGCATTGTTTATTTTATGTGTTTTAGAATTTGTATGTAGGTAATTTCTGTACAGGGTTAAAACCTACAATATGGAGATCCAAGGAAGTGATGAACATAAGGAGAAGTAGGGTGTTGAGGCTCAATCACAAATGGGGATTATGTTATCACAATTGTAGAGAACAAATATTGATTCATTGAACCATAATCATGTTTTTTCACTCCAAGATACACATCATTAGGGATTCAAGCCAACATGAAGGAAATGCTACACTTCAAAGATCGATATGAGTAATTTTGATAGTAATGATCTTATAACATGGATATTTTGGATGGTAGTGATCCTATAATATGGATATTCTTGATGGTAGTGATCCTATAACTTTGATATACATTGGGTGACAACCTTACAAATGGTAAATATTACAACCATGTTTTTATAACAAGATCAACATATATGGTATCAATGACTTTGTGAAACGAAAAATGATTCTATTGTATCTTGGTCCTTTTCTATAGAGGAATTGATAAAAAATTATGTGGATATTAAGAGAAATGCATTCTTTAGTCAATTGGTAAATCTTTGACAAAAGGGTCCAGTTATAGAGCACATTTAACAATTCCAAAGGTAAATTTAAAAGGATAATTTGTTAGACCTATTTATGGTGACTTTAAAGGAAAATATCCAACATGAGGTGTGTCTATTTCAACCTAAATCTCCAAAGCATGCTATTAGTCTAGCAAGGAAAGTTGAAATTAAAAATATGGCTACTAGAAAATTGGTTGATAATAACTATAGATAAAATAATACTCTCTCTCTTAAACCAATAAGGTTAAAAACTCATGAATAGATGAAACCAGAGAAAATGGGATACGTTTCAACAGTGATGTATGGTAAGGGGCATAAATTTAGTGAAAATAAATTATTATACATATACTATGAGGATGAAAAATATAAAAAATTGAAACCATTACAAGATCTAGAGCTAGAAGAAACTACTCTGGAAATGTTTTGCCATGCACTTGACGACACCGATACTCCATGTTGGGACCTACTTTTATACCCCTTTTCACACCCTATTCTACTATTTTACTATACTTTATCCTACTTAACTCCTTTTTGACACCATAAAATCACTCATTGGTTAAGTCGTGTTACTTTATAGTGGAGGTGAGGATTACTACTAAGTATTATTTTCATATATCTTTGTTTGGTTCGGGTAGATGTTAAATAAATTTATATTCTTGAATTAATTGACTGATATACAAATGGACTCTTAAATATATGGAAGAGACTTGAGTATATGGACAGGTCATTAGAGGCCCAACACCCTGTCCAATGAATATATCAAGCGACCATTTTTGGAGTAGCTATTCTGTACTTAGTTTTTTACTTAAATTGATACTCTACTTTAGGCTCAGTACCAGACAACCAGTCAACTATTAGTATCCTGAAGATAGTTTTTTTTATTTCATAAGCATAGTGTTGTTTTGTTGATTCAAAGTTAGTGTCATGAATGGAATAGTTCAGCTATGATTTGGGGAAGTGATCCTGGGGATATATCCTAGCTTAAATTAGCCTAGATCACATATGTATTTTCTTTCTTCGGTCACGCTTTTGTAACCATTTGTAGCATTGAGTTCTTTAAGAAGGCCTAATGTTTATATGAGAGGTTACATACACATGGATATACGCATAGGCTAAATTGGTGACAAGGAGATTGTGGCATGATAATCATTTGAATATGTTTCGAAACTCTCAGACTTATGTTTTATTAAAGGCTTTTAATATAATTGTCTCGAATTTTAATTATATATGAGAATGTATGTTTTCTTGATCTGTGAATTATCGAATTAAGCTAGACTTGTTCTAGGTTATGGAAAGGGCCCACCGCAAACCTTGATCAAGTCTTGTAATAATTTTCATTAGATAGGAGGTGTGCTTCAAATTTATTAGGAAGAACTATGCTTAAAGATTCATTTGATTTTTTTGATGATTTCCAGAATTTCCGTACTTAAAATCATACTTAAGTTTACTTATGCTTTCTTAGATTTGAATCGAGATAGATAGTGTAATGTTTACTGAGTTTTTGAAAGATTGTGGACTATCATTATGAATATATTACACATGTATTAATTTCTTTGATTACTCTGATGATCTTGTGAACGCTGAATAAGAAGGTTTCAGTTTAGAATAGATTTATGAGAAATAAATTCTTATATTTTAAGATTGAATCATCTATTTTGAATAGAAGAATTTTAATCACATGTGGATCTATATACTATCTACAAGAGACTACCATAGCTTGTTCTCATTTGAATGCTCAAAACTGATTAGGAACAATGTATCATTCTTTGGTGTAAATCATGTGTTAATTATTAGTGAATTGCATTGTTATTTACAATGTGTTAGTTACTCAATCTACTGTGTGATGATTATTTGAGTCATAGTCTAATGATAATATGAATAGATAGCTTGTCATCTATTTGATTTTGTAGCAAGCCTTGATTTATATTTATTTTCTCATTGTTAGATAAATTGAAGTTATGTGTTATTTAATTGCGTAGGTTGATTTCGAGTTAGGAAACCACAAGTTATGTGTTCAGATGCTTAGTATGCTTTGAGTGGAATGTTACATAGGAAATAGTCTGAGTTATTTTGCAAGGTATTGTTGAGTTTACTTTTGATTTGTAGCACCCTCAGGATTAGTTTTGTATAGTGATTTTTGTATTAAAGATTTGTTCGATTGATTTGAGAACATAACTTTTGATAGTTGCCAATCTTATTTCTAGATGAGAACAATTTGAGTTGTGAACTAACGTAGATTTTATTATTAGTAATTCAAATTGCATGATAAGAAGTGAGTGAAGAGACACGCGTCCACTATGGTGGGGTTGCTCCAAATTCTAGTTGTCTTTAGTAAATCTTTGTAGTGTTCTCTTTTCTTATGCGCAAAAGTAAAGGTAGGCCTAGAGATAGTAAGGGTATATTTATTCATAGTACAAAATTACTTTTAGAATTATTTGGTCCCACAAAAACACCCCCCAACTAATCCCGCTAATCGTTACGCATGTATTAGAGAGGAGGGAGAAATATCTACCACAAAAGTGGCCTCAGTAAAATAAATATCACATCAAGGGGAGGCAATGTAGCCTAAAATTACACCACAACAAGAACAAATTGTCTTAGGAGTTGTTGTGAGCACATAATTGGTGGTGGTTTTACAAGTATAATTAGTAGTAAGAGGACCTTAAAGGGATTTGGGACCTTGTTATATTAGGACTAATCTAATTGAATCTTCTTCTAACTGGAATATTGTACTTGGGCTTACTTCAGAACCTGTAACAAATATGGCTATAGAGGAGGTGGCAAGCATAACAAAAATGGTGACCTAAATAATGATAGAAATGATGGTAGCGACAATGTGTATATTTTCCTATAGATTCACAATCTCATGCAATTTACTAAAGAAAAGGACAAGAATCTACTTCTACTTTCAACCAACAGAAGCCAATAGATTGATGAAAACAATATGAACAAGAAGAAGACAAATCAATGGCCCATAACACAATAGGTTTTCCAGGGGAAAGCTACAACTCAAAACCCCACCTATCTGTATTGCATTAATCATAAATATGAATGAAGAGATAAAGCACAAGTATGCTCAACTCTCTACATCACAAGCCCGCTATTAGCCAACACTTAGCCAATTTCCATTGCTTGCCAAGCCCCTATTTCCTTGCGCAATTCCTAGGATGAATAACCCGTATTTAAAGGGAATTAATGCTTCCAAAACTGCACAATCCAAACATAGGTCCTTCTGTGATTGCATTCATGATATTTACAACTCAGTAAATCATACAACTAATAGTACATTGTCCCTGCACTCTAGTCTCAACTGGTTCTTTCTCTGAATTGACATGCACGAGTTTCTCATGAGGGAATCTTTAGTTAACTGGAGAAACACTTGTGGATGCACCAGTCCATCAACTGACTGTTAGTCCTCTATTAGTTCCACAAATAGTTAGAACTAATTTAACTAACCATAACTCAGTAAACTGAGTTATTTGATTACAACTCAATTTAAACTCATATTGGACCCCTAAAATTTAGGGAGAACATATACATGACTACAAAAATAATTCCAACTCAAAAATACAAAGCTAATTAACTTAATCAACTATTTACAAGTTGCTATGAGAATATAATTCGATTTTAATTCTCAATTTAAATGTAGGACAAATTAAACTAGAATTTCTTGTTGCCACTTCTCAACACTCCCTCTCAACAAGAAAGGGATTATCAGCTACCCCAATCCTGTCTTTGTGAAACTCGAATTTAGATCTTGACAATGCCTTTGTCAAAATGTTAGCATCTTGCTTCTTTGTGGGAATGTACTCTAACAACAAGATCCACCTTAATACACACTCTCTGAGATGATGATATCAGATATCAATGTGCTTGGACCTATCATGAAAAACTGGATTTTCAAAGAGTTTGATACAACTCTGATTATCATAGTAAATCACTCTCGGATCCATCTGCTAACCAAACATACCAACTAGGATCTTCCTCATCCAGATGGCCTCACATGCTCCCTGACTTACAACCATGTACTCTGCCTTTGTCGAACTAAGTGCAACTGATCTATGTTTCCTGTTGTACCAAGAAATTGCTGTTGAACCAACCACTTGACTATGCTGGTTAGCTGCATAACATAAATCTGATCGTGTTTTCACCAAGTATATGAGTGAACCCACAAGCTTGCTGAAAATAGTAGCTTCCACTACATCTCTCGAAATAGCATCCTCCTTCCTCCAGTTACTAGTTAGAGAAGTCTCCATAGGCTTGCAACTCTCCATGTGGAACCTCTTGAGTATCTTGCTGGCATACCTGCCTTGAGACACAAACAACTCCCCATCACCCTGCCATACTTCCATGCCCATAAAGCAATGCATGAGCCCCAAGTCCTTTATCTCAAACTCTCTTGCAAGGTCCTCCTTGCAATATTTGATCAACTGATTATCACTTGTGAGTATGAGATCATCAACATAAATTAGTACAATGATCAACAATTTACCTTCCGCCATTATGTGGTACAGGTTCACATCTGCTTCACTCTTTGTGAAGCCCAACCCACTGAAGAAAATATCTATCCTAGTGTACCAAGTACGAGGTGCTTGCTTCAGCCCATACAATGCTCTCTTGAGCTGGCACACATGAAACTCAGGATTGAAGGTTTCAAAAACTTCAGGCTACTCTATGTACACCTCTTCCTCAATCATGCCATTAAGGAAGGATATCTTTACATCCATATGATGTATCTTCCAACCCATCTGCACTGATAATGCCAATATAGATTTGATCAAATATTACCTTGCAACAGGAGCAAAGGTCTCATCATAATCAATTCCCTCTACTTGTGGAAAGTCACGGGCCACAAATATAGCCTTATGCTTCTCCATAATACCATGTGAAACTTTATTTACCTTATAAATCCAATGAGAGCTCACCACGGACTTATCCCATGGTCTCGGGACCATATCCAATCATTATTATTCGCTATGGAGTCATACTCCTCCACCATGGCATCAACCCAAATCGGCTGCAACACTGCTTTCTCAAAGGAAGATTGCTTTGTCAAAACACATCTTCTCATAAGAGCCATGTATCTAGTATACCTGTCAGGTGATCTCCTCTGTTTGCACTGTGATGTGGGTGCTCCTACATTCTCTCTAGCATCCAACAATAATCTATGCACCTCTCTGATGAACTTTCTTCCATCTCTAGAAGACTGTCTGAGTGGTTGTATCCACTCCCAGATCCTCTACATGTGGCTACTCCGCATCAATCTAAGGCTCCTCAACCTTAGGAGCTAAAATCTCCTCAACCACGTGTAGCTGAAGCTCCCTCTTAAGGGAAACTCGCATGGTATTCTCCTCATCGAATCTGACATCCCTGCAAACCACTGTGATGCTGCTGGTCGAAAAATACACCCAATAGTTGTGAGGTGTATCAATTTACCCCACAAATATCCCCAAATCTACTATCGGATCAAGCTTCTTCCATACATCTTTTTTCACATGGAAATATATCGATGACCCAAAAATCCTGAAGTGACCAACCTCTAGCCCCTTACTGGAATAAGCCTCCTCTAGTGCCTTCATCTCAAGAATCTGATGTGGGCTACGGTTCTGAACATAAACCATTTCGTTTCATGCCTCAGCCCATAAGTGTAGTGGGAGACCCTGATCATGCAACATCACCCTCACTACCCCTACTATGCTTCTGTTCTTCCTCTCGGCCACCCCATTCTGCTAAGGTTTATGGGGTGCCTTCAACTCCGTTTGATCCCTTCCGCTGCATAGAAGTTCTTAAACTCATTTGGGACATACTCACCACCATTATCACTCTGTAGATATTTAACCTTCTTGCCCAACTCTTTCTCCACATATTCTTTAAACTCACAAAACTTTGTGAAGGTTTGATCCTTTTTCTGCATAAAAAATATCCAACATTTTCGAGAAAAGTCATAAAAAATATAACATAATACCTTTGTTTGGTTGTGGATGCTCTCGATAATGGTCCACACATATCTGAGTGGACTCGTTCTAGAGTAACCTCTGCTCAACTGTCTCTATCGTGAAAAGAAGAATTGGTGTATTTACCCAAAGTACACCCTTGGCATGTATCAACTTTCTCTAGTGTAACTTTGGGTGAACTGATGGAGATCTGCTGCATGATCTTTAAATCTCCATGATGGAAGTGTCCCAATCTCCTATGCCACAACTTGCCAATGTCTCGAATTTGCACCATCTCCAATTTTGTGCTCAAAGTAGCACACTCCTCTACCTCCAGCTTATAGAGATTCTTCACACGAATCCCTATGTTCTTTACTTACCCTGTAGCTATGTGTCGAAGGAACACCTTTCCTTTCGAGAAGATCACATCATAGCCTCTATCCTCAAGCATGGAAATGGATACTAAGTTCTTCTTCAGCCTAGGAACACACATAACAATATTCAAGGTGAGTGGAGCCCCATTCTCCCTCTGAAAATTAACCGTGCCCAATCCAGTAGAACTCTACCTCCCGTCATCACCCATCTCGATATGCATATGGAAAATTTCTCCTCTAGGTAACTAAATAACTCCTTGTCACCAATCATGTGGAATGATGCTCCATTGTTAAGTACCATATACTTCCCATCATTGATGACACCGTGCATGTAATGAGGGAAAATTCTAATTCAAATTGAGAGGCCAAAGACTCACCTTCCGCTCCTCCTAAGGACTTCTTCTTGAACTTCTTGAGTGGAAAATTTGTCGCAAAATGACAGTGAAAGCACTTAACTTTCATCATGTCTTTCTTCTTACCTCCATGACAAGAATCAGATTTGGAATGGGAAGCTTTCCCTTTCCCCTTCTTCGCCTTAGTAACTGAGGCATAGTTCTCTTCATCACTAGTCTTTGATGAAGAGAAATCCTTGGTGTTCCTCCCGATCTCCTCCTGCATCAAATATGACCACAATCGTTCCTAATTTGGCAGCTTCGCCTGACCATTGACAGAATCCTGATAACTATGTCAATTCTTTGGGAGTCCCAGAAGAGAAAGACTCACCATATCATCGTCGACAACTGTGATTCCAACATTTCCAAGTTCATCACAACATTAAGTGAACTTGGTCAATTTTTTTGGAATAGTCTCACCTTTCTCCATTTTTATTTTTCAAAGTTTGTCCTTCAATGTTATATACCTAGGGGGGATAATATGGGGTACAAAGGGAGGTACCCAAGGTAATAATGTAATAATGGGATGGGCCATAGTAGTAAATAAGGTGGTTAACCCATATCATGTAAGGGACCACAAGTAGTTAGTATTAATGTAATGGGCCCATGGTATTAGTCGATGGTATGAAGGGAACCATGGTAATGATCCATGGTATTGTATGTATGAGGCCTATATAGAGGCTAGAGACTCCACATGGAGAGGTGTCAGGGAATAGTGAAGGATTATTGTATGAACAGGCATATGGCTTATGGAGTGTTCTCCTTCCTTAAGGAGTGAATGTATGGTGTTGCC
>APFE031486401.1:0-92306 GCA_000404065.3 Pinus taeda
TTTGGCGCAAAGTCTATTTTTAGACATATGGATCATGGTCTATGAGTTGCAGGATGTTGTTTATGGATGATTGGTCATGTTGGGAAAATAGATGGACTTCTATTTTTTGGATCACAGCGGTGTGATCAGAGTCTATTTTTAGACCATTAGGTAAAAATAGAAACAGTCAAATATTATTAGCCCTTAATAATATTTGGACTATAAACATTATCTTATTCTCTTGGAGCACTTCAGTTCGAGCTACGGATGTGGCACATGCAATTGCATGAAGGAATCACGTGGTTACCTATGGGTTGACTGAGTCATTGCATGAAGGACTTCAGTTAGAACTCAAGTGGTTGAGTTCTGTGGAGATAGATGAGCAGTTAATGGAGTTGTGTTCAGTTTGACTTAGTTGAACTAGTTGTATTTAGTCTAACTGGCCAATAGGCTAAGTGATGGGTTGTGTGAAATAGTTATTAATTAATTCACTAATTATTAACTCATAAATAAACTAAAGAATACATCAGTTAACTCAGTGCATGGATAGTTCAGTGGAGACAAGTGTTAGAGGTAAGTGAAAGGGTGAGTTGTGACTATGAGTTGAGTATGAGATTTGCACATGCAATGGATTGAGTAATTCCAATGAGGCCAAGGGCAATTGTAGCTTGTGCTCACGTGATTTTGCCAAGTAAATACGAGTTTGCTTGAGCCATTATCATTCATTCGCATGCAGGTATTGTGCACTGGAGGCAAGCAAGTAGCGGAGGAGATTTGGAGATCAGATCTGAGCTGTATTGTGTGTAATAGGTGGAGATAGTGTTGGATACTTGTGAAGAGTATTGTACTATGTATTGTTACATGTTCTCAATCAATATAATATACAGATAGTTGGGGTTTTTAGTGAGATGCTTTCCCCGGGAAAATATTGTGTTGATATGTGCGATTGATGCTGCTATGTGCGCATGTTATTGTTTCTGCTTCTGTAAATTGATGATCAACGTAGAGGAGGTTATGTATTATGCATGTATTTTGCAATAGTGTATAATCAGGATAATCTCTGTGAATATGTGTCATATTATTCAAAATTTCTACAGAAATTGGGTAATTATGTCACAATACTTGTTATTTATGTTGATGACCTTTTACTCATTGGTAGTGACCCTGAGTTTTTAACAATGTGAAATCTAACCTTGAGAAGAAATTGGAAATGAAAAACTTAGGACACTTGCATTATTTTCTCAGGCTTTAAGTCTTACAAATCAAACAAGGAATTTCCCTTTCCCAATTTTGATATATGTGACATTCTTCATCACTTCCACATGGAAAATAGTGAATCAACCCCATATTCCTTCGAATATGGGGTCAAACTTCTAATCCTTAGTCAATTGGTTTTCTTTTGTATTTAACCCGTACTTGTTATGATGTTTCCCTTGTTGTTGATCTTGTTACCCAGTATATGCAAACACCCATTAAGAGTCACTGGTAAGCAAAAAAAGGATGTTTCAATATAACCACGGTACAATTCAAATTTAGATACATTAGAGTTCAATTTGAACCATTTGTTGATTGGTTTCACTGATTTTGATTTGGAAAACTACCTTGGTTATTATAAGTCTATTGTAAGTTATGCTTTTAATCTTGGTTATAGACTTGTCACTTGGGATTTTATGAATCAACCTATCCTTTCTCTTTCTTTGTCATAAGCAAAGTATCGAGCAATAATTAGTGCAATTCAATAAGCCTCGTGGATTCGATAGATCCTTGTAAAGTTTTGATTCTAGCAGCAACATCCAACCACACTGGTACAATTTCACATTGTTATTTAGCTTGCCATGGATCTAGTTCAACATAAGTGCAACAAAATCATCAGGATACACATTCACTTCATCCTTAAATATATTTAGGATAGTATTCTTGAAGTGCTTTATTTCCCCAAATATGATTAATTTATAATAAAAATATATATATTTTCTTTCATAGAAGCAAAGTTTTCCAAACTTGGATCTATGTTAGGAGTTTAGGAAGTTGTCATTACAATGGAATATAACCTAATAGATCCTTCCTTCTTCTATTGTGTCAACTTTGTAAATCCTCTAGTCCTATCCAAAGTTGTTGTTACGAGGGGATGTTAGGATGTTCACACACTTAAGAGTTAGTTTTAAGATCATCTTGGTTTAATGTGCGTTTAGGTAAGTTTTGTTTATTTATTATGCATACACACACACACATATTATGCCTTGTATAAATATCTTTATATTACAATGGGGGAATATACATTGTTTTGTCCAGTTGGGACTAATCAGATGGGGCTCAAAGCCATTACAACATATACTTGATAAGAGACCAACATGTAGCTTATGGGAATTGAACGTAGCTAGAGACAATATTAATCATTCTCCCAACCACATGAGGTAAAACCAATTGATTAGTATCCACACAATTATCTAATCCAATGGTCACAATTAAAAATAAAGTAATTCAACGTTTCATTTTATTGTTGAAACTAATGGCTATATTGATCCATGGCTTGACACTCAATTGGTCCATGATATTTATTTAAAGAGAATGGAAGATCATTTATTGATGATTAATTGTAATAAAAATTCATATGTACTTTGTTTTTGTTTTGCACTAAATATTATTCAAGTTGTCGTGTTGGTTGGGGTCGTGATCTATTTCCCTATTCGAGAGTTTTAACCAAGTGATACACAGGTGTATTGATCTTTAATTTTTTTGTACAATCATTTTCCTCAAGGTGTTCAACTTATGTAAATATATCCTATTATCACAGAGTGAAATGAGAGAATTTGATTTATTTAGATTTTCTATTCAAACTTTGCAAAATTGTGGCTTGAATTTCCAAATGAAAGGTGTATGTTAGGTCCTAAAGTCTATTACAAGGGACAGTAAGTTTACCCCACACCCATATGCTTCCTACAAGGGTCTCTAAAAAGAACAAATATGGGGGTAAAGGGGGAGCCATTTCAACAATCTCTTCTTGATCTTTCTAATGTGGAGTTTGTTTTGTTACCTTGAGTCTCCTTCAAACATTTTCCTCACACCCTTTCTTGTAGGATTTTGAGTATGATATTTTCATAGTTCACCGTAATGTAGGTAATTCTAGATTTTTCACTATCTCAAAGTTTTAAAACATTCACAAGCTTTTGAGAGGACACTTCACCTTTGATTAAGGGAATTGTAACATATGAATGATAGAGAAGAGTGAGTCAATGGTGAGATTAAATAGTGTGGGGGGTTACTTGTTAGGAATAATATAGGAAAATAATATAATAAAAACTACATTGTTAATCGAGGAGAATTGGATAAATGAGTGAATAATAACATTAGAGGAAGACATGTGAGGTGTAAACCAATTGATTTGAGTGGGGTTTAGTCCCAACTAGGTCGCATGTTCAAACCTCATGGCGAGGGGTTGAGGATGGAAGCCACTTTTGTGGGAATTATATTACCCCAAGGGGAATTCATGATTGATTAAGCTTCATGAAATATTGGTGATAGCATCCCATTGTGGGTAGATCATTCTTCCATCCAATAGATGGGTTGGCCTCGACCTGGGCTTAACGTAGTTACAATAATAATAATAATAATAATAATAAAATCATTATAGGAAGAAGACCAAATGTTCTTATATTTTGAACTTTCATGGTTTTACATCACCAAAACCCAATCATAAAATCTTTGTTGAGATTGTAATTTTGGATTGTTGAACTCATTGTTTTTTAAACCATAAATGGATTCAACATCTTCAAATAGCTCCGCTACAACATAATTTGGAAATGTTAATAAATGAACTCTTGCAATTCTATCAAGCCAAAATGATTCTTATTAGATTTTAAATAATAAAAAAGTATCGGTTCCCCTTTCCATTACATTGAATGACCAAAAAAAAAAAACCCAATTAGTAAAACGTTTAGAGAATAAAAATATCAAATTAAATAAATATATTACTACATGTAAAAACAACATCCATTTTTTTTATCTTTTCCGTGATAAGAAAATTTTATTAAATAAAAAATTGTGCTTAGATCGCGACTTTTGCAGCAGGTGAATACAATAAAAATCTTTCAAGGCCAACTATACTTTTAACCTCACAACGGTCTTAATTCTCGATATCTATTATCCATTTTACTATCCTAAAGGACACATGGTCTTTGGAGGTGTAGATTCTCCAAAAGACTTGTAGATACAGACAAAGTTTACACTACATATTAGACCCATTGTTAAGGAATAATTGTGAGGGAAGGAATACCATTTCTCATTAGGACTCATGTGTCCAAGTTTACACCTTTATTGGCGAAATCATTTCTAGCAAAATCATTCATTCTCAACACATGAAAGATTCATGAACATGGTTATGGATAACTAATTGCTAATCTCCCAACGCCATCAAATCTTTGATGTTTGCTTCTTTGGCCAAAAGGAGCCCTTGCAGTGATCCATATGCATATGTCACATTATTTGCACAATTTCCTAACCCCCAATTGTAGAGTTCAATTTCAATTTTTCCATCTGAGATGAGAATAACCCTGCTCGCTCCCACCACCCCCGGATTGTGTTAATAAACACCATCAAAACTCATCAAAAAGGATGTTTGATATTCCCTCCTTTTCTTCATTTCATATTGATCTAGCCTCAACTTCCACCATTCTACAAGTCTTAATTAAGCTTAGTTTTCTTGCTCCTTGGTAAAGCAGGAAAGAGGTTAAGAAGCCATTCCTTTTTTTGAAATCGACGTTTTCCCTATCAGCAGGGAGGACATAATTCTTCCAATATTCAACACATAACACTTAAGCTTGTAAGGCTACAGAGTGAGAGTGATACCACTTCTCATTGAAAATGTTGTCATTTGGAGCTATCCAAACCTTCCAACAGACAAATTTTGGTAACGCTAACCATATTTGCTTGAAAGAGCTCTTTCCTTTGAATTTTCCAAGGCAACAACTCTCCCAAGAAGAGAAGAGGAAGGCAAGTTGGTCAAGCCATCGAATTCTAGAGAAGAGAGGAGCAAGGGTGAACTCTCAAACTTCACAAACAAAGGAACAGTTGAGAAATAGATGAACAATTATTTCTTCCTATCTCAGACATAAAGGACAATGTGAGGGACCATTCATTCCTCTTTTCTAAAGCTTCTCCATTGTCAGTATTTTGCCATGAATTAACAACCAACAAAAAGAAGTGAGTTTCAGTGGATAGTTAGGAGTCCAAACTTGTGACCAAAACATGATATTTTGGAGGAATTCCTCCTTGAAACAATAAAACATAGTAGCCTTCTCAAACAGCAAATTTTGTGTTCTGCCATACCTAATGAGCACGGGCTCGATTCCTACGGGCACAACTAGCCAACAACGACATCAAAAGGCTAACTTGAGCTATGAAATGATGTGGAACACAACTTATGTGTAAGAACCAATTTCCCTCTTGCTCCATGTTGCCTTTACCAAATCCAAGAAGCGTTCCCTTTGGATCCAAAAAGGAGAGAAGCGAAAGGGCAATGACCCACATTTTATTGTTAGTGATATGTCAAGATAAATTGGTCAATGATATGAACTCGTCGAGGAAGAATTTGAGAGGAGACCCAAAAGTCTTGACATAAAAGAGAATAAGAAACTAAAATTATGTCTAGGTGGGTTGCAATATGCCCAAGGCTAGGTATGTGATTATTGCATGTAAATTTGTTGGAAAATAACCTCATATCCATTAGATCCAACAAAGTAATAAGATACTCCAAACTTTCTTGAAGCTAATCTTGAATGGGGGAACCTCTTTTTTCCCCAAGGAGGGAGGGTTGTATTAAAATCACCTACCATAATACAATCTCGACTCCAAGGAGAATCTTTGAGGTCTAGGAGAGACACCCAACAATTGATCTTTTCGACATATTGAACAGACACATATACATTAACAACATTACACACCTTGTTTAGTGGGAGATGAAGTAGCGAACCACCAATCAATGAGGCATTGAATGCAAGTCAAGCAACTTGAAAACATAGGTAGACCAAATCGAACAGAGCCCCCCAGAAGCCCCCGCTATCCAATAACTCTAAGCTCTGAATTCTTCTATAATTTGAACAACTTTTGGAGGGACTCTCGTTCCCCCAACTTCATCTCTCGGAGCAGGAGGATGGAAAAAAATTCCTTTTCTATTATAGATATAACTTCAAACATCTATTTATCTGATCCCAACCCCTTGTAATTCTAGGAAAGAAATTTCATTATTTAATGTGTTATTTGTTGCCTTCAAAATGGAGGTCAGGACCACTTTTCTTAACATTTCTAGTGACCATTGTGGAAATATCGATTATCATCTGGGTCACTATTTCTTAATTTTAGATTTTTAATTATGGAGCTATTAGATTGTCTTCCTACCTACTTTTCTTTGCGAACGATCTGTTCCCTTTTCCTTGTATGCATTTGATTATTCATCTGTAAATCTTGTTGGTAACCCTTCGCCTTGGGCTTTAAGGGCCCCTAAGGAGTGGAATTCTTCTTATTTTGAATATAAGTCCTTCCCTTGAGTCCCTGCAGGGGCCTCCTCTATGGAAAGCATCCCTTCTTACACTAGAGGAGAAGAGAGCTTAACGCGACTT
Organism: Pinus taeda; assembly: GCA_000404065.3. Classification (NCBI taxonomy): domain Eukaryota; kingdom Viridiplantae; phylum Streptophyta; class Pinopsida; order Pinales; family Pinaceae; genus Pinus; species Pinus taeda. The sequence goes on from APFE031486401.1 coordinate 6,594, forward strand.
GGGGCCTTCTTCATTATCACTAGAGTAGTTGGAATTTTCACTATCGAGGTTATTGTTTGGATATGGGGATCTCTTATTAATAGCATAGGTTCCTTCTTCAGGCGCTAACCCTTGCTTTTTTGGAGACATGGGCCCTTTCCTTTTCTACCTTGCGGTTGCTTGAGGAGGAGCTTGGTAACTCATCCTTGCAAAGCTTCTTCTCCTTTTATATTATTACCATTATTCTCCATCATCAGGTTCCTTTAGCTACTCTTCTACCTTCTTCTTGCAATTGCATGTGAAATGGCCATATTCATGGAATGATCTAGGTGGCTCTAAACACAGGCAGAAGTCCTAGAGGACTTAGAAAGGGTCAAAAATAAAAGTGATCTGAATATTCTCGAACCAAGACCACAACGTAGATCTCATCGTCCTGATCGCAACGGTGTGAACGGTTCGTCAAATCGAGCTCATATGCGAAAGTTAGAGGCAGTCAAAGTTCAGGGTTGACTTAGGTGACTAGGCAGGGTTAAGGAGGGAACAATTTCACCAAAACCCGGCCAACGGATTTCGGCCAACCTGGGCCGGATTTTTGGCAAAATTGTCAAACAGATAAAAGCACTCATACAGTTATTTTTTGAATATTCAAAATTGCCTTATATATATATATATATTTATTATAGGTGGCTAATGTTATTACCACCATCTATCGCAATCACCATTTAATATATATGCACATTAAGTAAAGTGGATCCGGCGGGGATTGAACCCGCCCGGCCCACGTGGGCCGGCCCCCACCGGGCGGCCCCATATGGCAACATGCCAACTAAAAACCAACCCCCAAATTTATTACACTCAAGCCACCAACGTGCCCCGGAGTTCAAAAAATGTAACCGTTGTAAAATATATAATGCGCAAAACTTGGAGGGATCAGGATTTGATCCCCTGACCTCCTCGCCTCCACCATTCCGCCTTAACTAACAAGCCAACGACCATCCTTGTTACCTCTGCCCAGAAATTTCTATATACACATTCGTTTTCATTTGCACGGGGGTAGAGTATGGGCATGGAGAGGAACGAAACCACGTTATGCAAAGTGGAACAAAGGCCAAGGTGTGACACAGAAACCAAGACTACATTTTTTAATTAATTTTTATTGTAAGTGGAACCATGAACTTGGGAAAAGAGCAGGCGGAACCATGATTGACCCAAATTCTCAAGAGGGCGAAATTTTGCCAGTGTCCAAATTGGAAAAATCCTATGTCAATCTTACACCTCTTAGCAACACGAACCTGATGGCGCAGTCAGAATTTTGATCTAAGTATCAGATCTTCAGATGACCCGGAGGAGGGAATCTTTGAGGAATCTAAAAGATTCCTTAAGCCCCATATTTTCACTTTCTTAGAATTCAGAAATTTGACAGTCGATTTTACACTATTTGCCGCCACAAATATGATGGTGCATTTAGATTTTCCATTTGATCATTTCATTTTTCAGCCACTTTTCAAAGTGGAGTACAGGGGTCAGCATTCAACGTCCGAGCAGTGATTCCATGAGATTTGATGCCGCGAGATTGATGGTACAACCAGCTTCAGCGGTTAGACAACCTTTTCTTCAAATGTTCCTAGGATGTGAGGTATATGCAGTGTGTTCATGTACTTCTTCTTTCTATGAGATGCATTGCGCTGCATAGATCCCTGTTTGATGTTTGATGTGGGATCTTGTTTCATGATTCTTGCTTGATGTGATGCGGAATCATCTGTAGGATGTACTTGTTGTCATGATTCATCATGTTTCATTTGAGATCCCTTTGTTGTTATGTTGATGGGATACTCATGTGTCGTCATGTATATTTGCATTAAGATCTCTTTTATGCCATGTTGGCGGGATGCTTCTTATCACCATGCATGAGTTTAGGTCATACTGATAGGAGTCCTTTTTGAATGAGAGTTCCTGCAGTAGAACACCTCTTGGATCCACTCTTGAGTGAGGGCATTTTCCTTCTATGATAGCGACGCCACCACCTATGTACATCGTCACTATTGACAGCACTTAATGCAGCGGTCTACACCATCTTGACACCAGGGCTCGAAGATTTAGTCCCTTCTTGTCATGTTCCTTCTTCTTTACATCATGCATTTATGTTCCTTTATGCTATTTTAATTGCAATTCTAATCACATCACGAAAGCAAAATATCTTGGTTAAATCCGGGAGTTGAGTCAACTCGTATCATGAAAAAAATTTCATTTAAATGGAAGTTGATCATAATAAACTACTTGTATGTGAGATCGATTGTCTAGGTTTAGATTTATTGCTACTAACAAACCCTTGTCTAGGTCCACCTCCACACATATTATAACATGAGCTTGCAATGCTTCTTATGGCTCAACTCAGTCGATGTATTTTCCAATGGCATTTCCTATACTCCTGAAAGTTTCCTCATTCCAACAATGTAATGGGTAAAAGGGATGCTTAACCCATATTGGAACTGTTGTTGGAACATCACATTCAGGATTAAAATCTAGACTCCATCGACCCATATATATCTATTGGGCCCCTATGAAGTAGGGGCCATTGTTGAATATGATGTCCTAATCTAATTTGTCTTCGAATAGGAAGGTGTAAAACCCTCATCCATAAAATGACGCTAAAACTTTATTTTTAAACTTTATTTTTATCCAGTTCTTATCGATCAATGCTCATAGGGGTCCCGGAGAAGGCCACAAACCCATAAACTTACCAATAAGCCCTCAATTTGCAAGCTTCATGGTTATCAATGTGGATTGAGAGGCGTGAACCTCCACCTTTAGAATGTCATTTGTCTTCTCTATAAATTTGGAGGATTTGGCCTTCTAGAAACGCAACCCTCCAGCAACAAAGGCATTGAATGGAGTTATGTCTGGAGTGGGTTGTGGGGAGGGGATGAGGGCCCTCCCAAACCTTGATCCATCTTCACTGAAGAGACAAAAACTTCAAAGAGTGTTGGGTTGAGCAATGCGCACCATGCTACATAATCATAACAACATCCAAAATATTTTAAAAATAATAATAATTAATAATAAAATAAACTCCATATTAAAAATAATATTAAGATATAAAATTACATGTAGAAAAAATAATAATAAAATATAAAATGAATTAATAATAATAAAAGTTAATTAAAAATAGATAACCTTAAAAAAGGAAAATACGAGTTAGAAATAAGTCATGGATAATGTAAAATGAATTTTTGGAAAGGAATCCGTGTTTTCAAAATTAGTTTGTCCAACCTTTTGGGTGGACACTCTATCTATCATGGGGGACATAAAAGCTTTGAGAGGATGTAAACAAGTGCCATGAAGAGAATAAATAGAATTGGGAGCAAATTTGTTATTATGAAAGAAATGAATAAATTATCAAAAATGAGTTAAATTTCTTGAAAAAATGGGAACAAAAACACATAAAGAAGAAGAGATTGGTCAACAATTATAAGAGAATAAAATATTAAAAATATGATAGAGTAAGATAAAAAATCCTAAAACTAAAATTCAATAATAATAATAATATAATTAGAAAAATTATATAAATTTGAAATATAACTTTAAATTATTTGAAAAATAATAATAGTAAAGTAAAAATAATAGTAAATTTAAAGCATTTAAATAGAGAATTTAAATTTTATAAAAGTTTAAATTTGGTGCTTTTTGATATGCTTTCATGTAAGAATATTAATACTTATATATCTTTTAAAAGAAGGGAGAGTATGAAAGGTTATGGAATTGATAAATATCATGATAATAATAATAAAATAATAAAAAATATTTGAGAGGAAGAAATAATATAAGAGAGAAATATATATTAATAATAAGAAAAAATAAATTAAAAATCCATGGGGTCTAGTAGATGGTGAGAGGGCGTTTTTGTTAAAGGTACTTTGTGGTGTAAAGGTCACATGTTTGAATTTTTGTGGGCAAAAATTCAACCATGCCAAGGGTTAGTGTGGCCCACTTAGGGTGTGATCCTTGGGTGATTCTAACATCTTAGATGCCCCTAAATCATAATTACTCAATCCACTATTAAATATATATATCATCTGAAAACTCACATAACCTAAAAAAGAAATAATAATAATAATAAAATGAGGTTTTTTTGGGATAGAAAGTGAATAATATTGAAAAATAAAATTTTAAGAAATTATGAATATTTACATAGTTAAATGTTACAAAGAAAAAACTTAACAAGAATAGCACATACATAAATTAGATAAGTTAATAAGATGGATTGTTTCCTTAAAATATTGGAAATATGTAAAAAAATTACAATCCAAAATTTTAAAAATAAAGATTTTCACTTTCATCTTTAATCTCTTTTTTTTATTGTGATTATAGATTTTGATTTTAATATTTTGAAAAAATGATTTATTTATTTATTTATCATATTTCTAATAATAACTTAAAGGTTCAGGTTCACTCTAAACATGAAATGCTTTAACTATTTTAACATAGTTTCTAAAAAAACATTTTCTTTCATTATAAATTACAACTCTAAAAAATATATATATAAAAAATAATATTTACCCTGTTATAAATTTAATTATATAAAATATTTATTCGTATATAGATATAAACTTCTAATAAATTGTATATTTTATTCATTAATAAACACATCAATGAATAAAATACATAGATGTAGAATTCGGGAAAATTCTAAAATTCTCATTTATCTTTTTAAATGAAATATTAATTAATTGAATTCAATCAACTTCCACACATAGTCTAATTTAGGAATTAAACTCAAATCTGAATTCAAAGATTCTTAATATTTTTTTTTTAATAATTGCTAAAATTTTGTCATCTCATGTTTTTGAATTTTTTTTAAATGTAAAAGCGAGAAATCGTACCTGTACTTGGGAGGTGAGATGTCACACGTAACTAGGACTTCATCAAAATATTGGTCCAATGATAATCTATTTATATACCATTCAAATGGGCCGACATGTCATACGTAACTAGGACTTCCTCAAAATAATGGTGTAATGATAATTTATTTATATACTATTAAACAAGAACCATTTCATGATTTAATAAAATTTAAAAAACTCCTTTCAACCTATGTGAATCCTACTTTTTAGATGTAACATCCATTACTTTTGTATCCAACAACCTAATACGTATTTATCTAAAGGCAAGTTAATCCCGTAGTAAATTAACTTTTATAAGAATTAACCAATTTGTTTTTACATATATTATTAAAATTTTATTATGCTTTCCCTCGCAGCCAGATTTATATTAGTACATGCAGTTTTATCTCAGCTGGCGATCGATCTACTAGGCATATCTCTTCTATCTCCTTGCTTCTATTATTAAAAAAATAAGCTCTTTAGCTGCAAATTTTCTTTGGGGAGGGAAATCCTACCAATCTAAATTTCATTTGGTTAAGATGAATGCAATATCTAAGCCGAGAAAATCTGGGGGTTGGGGCTTGTTGGACATGCGGACTTTCGGAAATGCCCTCCTTTGCAAATCTCTTCTCAGGGGTATTTTTGGCAATGGTCCATGGAGCTTGTTTATCAACAGAAAATACTTAAAAGGCAAAAGTATTGAATACTGGTATAGAAGGAACTCCCTGGGGATCAAACGAGGGTCCGCCATATGGCTTAGTCTTCGAAAGAATCAGTCTTTTATTATGGCAAACTTTCGCTGGAAGATCTTCTTGGGATCAAGTATCCTCATAGGTTTTGATTTTATCAAAAATGGCTTGACCTCTCCTCTTCCTCAAGCTTTGGTAACTTTCTTTCACTCGAGAGGCATCTTCACATGGGATAAATTGATAAAATCATGGTCTTTTACTTCTCCGGCCTGTAAGGATGATGTGGATCTTCTTATGCCTCCTCCCATCCGGTCGATTTGGAGTTCTGTTCGGCATGAATTACAGGGTTTGGCTATTCGACGCTCGGGGTCAAAAGATGTTCTTGCATGGAACCTGCCACGCGCACCTTCTCCTATTCGTGTAAAGGATTTATATGTTGCCCTTTCCTTGGGGCCTGAGTCCTCAAACCATCTGATCTTCCCTTACTCTTTATGGAAAGTCTCTTGTCCTCTTAAGATGATCCTCTTCTCGTGGCTCCTTTTCCGGAACAGAAATCTCTCTTGGGAGGTGCTTCAAAAGAAAAGATGGTAGGGTCCGAGTCGCTGCGTTATGTGTCAGAATGCTGATGAGTCAAATTACCATATGTTCTTTCAATGTCCTGCTTCACAACAAATCTGGTATGAACTCTCTATTTCCTTGGGTTTTCCTCACTTTGGTTTTTCCTCTGTACAGGACGGTTTTATATGGTGGAGCGAACAGATAGCTCCTTGGCGCTCTATGTTCACTATGGTCTGTTGGTCCATATGGAAGTGGAGGAATGAATCAATCTTCAACTGCTCCAGGCGGCCAATGTCTTCTCTTCTGCTTGGCATCAAGGCTTACTTTGATTTTCTGGGTTGAACAGGCTTTCCATTCCTGCAACATCTATCTTTTTCGCTTTCTTACCATGTGTAAAGATGCTCAACATTTTGTGGACTTTCATGATCTTCATTACATGATGTAAATGTTTTGTAATTATTTTGCAAAATATGGTCACGCACCTGCAGCACACAATGATCTGGTTTTTTTGAATGTACCATTCACAGCATTAATCCTTCAGGATTTTGTGGCACTCTAGTTCTATTACATAGACCTCTATATGTAACTCTTATATTACCTTAATATAAAAAAATATGGTCTTTTCTTCTGAAAAAATAGTAGATTATTATTTTTTGTAATTTTATCTAATTTTAAATTAATTTATATTATCAAAATTTTGATTTGAGTTTTTTATGAATAAAAATTTCAAATCTTAAATTTTTAACTATCTCCAAAACAACTCCATTTATTATGTTCAATCTCCTAAATAAAACAGGCTTGAAAAACATTAATATAGTTTTTTAGAAAGATTTGTGAAATAACCATATGAACTCATTCACGCTTTCGATGGCTCATTAAATCAGGCTTGAAAAATATTAATATATATTTTTAGAGAGATTTGTCAATTAACAATATGAACTAATTCAGTGTCGATGGCTCATTAAATATTATTCGGCCAAAATGCAAAATGAAGAACGGAATCCCTCGTATGATTAAGAAGTCAAAATTATAAAACCTTTTACCTTGAGGATAGTCATAGTACATCAAATCCATTCAGGAGAATGAACATTTTGACAACGGCACTTTAAGTTAAATCGGTACTCTATTTAAATTTTAAGAATTTGAGTATTAAATTAATATTACTGCGAAAAGAAATATAATAAAAAATATAAATTTTTTATATATAATTATTATAGTTATATAAATTAAATGTTTGATAAATATGGTTAAGTATTAATTCATGATTAAATTTTAAAAATACTTATTTTATGATACAAGAAATATATATATATATATAAATATATTTTGAATTAAATTTTTTTAAAGTATTATTATTATATAATTTTATTTGTTGTGTGAGATAAATATATTTTTTTTAAACTTAGATTTATATTGATATTCTAGTGATGCTAAGCGATTATTTTATTAGGGAGACCAAACCATAACCAAAAGTACACTCTTCACAGAGACAGGTGAGATTATGCTTTACAAAAATGAGTAGAGTATATATACTAAAAAATTGGCCAGACTGACCCGGAGATAGAATTATCTGATTCAAAAACAAAATGGTCATAAGCATAACAAACTAGGTTTAGGAATCATAATCTGTAGCAGTAACCTGAATTGGTTCTTCCGTGTTGTCGAGGTGTTGCCAACTGGTGCTCGATGTGGCTCATTCATTCATTGATGTTCCTCAAATGTCGATGGAGGTGCTCCATGGAGTGTAGGATGTCAACCCTGTGCCTAGACCAATCCAACAATATTCTTCCTAGGAGGAATTTTAGATACCAATACAAATCAATGGTGTACATATATTGATTAAACCTGTCACAAGTGTGCCCAACATTGGATAGCCAATCAACCAAATCCACCAAAACTTTTGTCTGCAAGTTGATGCAAATGGGAGGCCCCTTCCCTTTCCAAGCGAGCAAGTTTTTCCTGGATGGGTCCCGGTGTGAGGTCTCAAAACCAACTGACATATTCTTGAAGCCTGTGATGTGCACATATGTCCCCAAGGGGCCCACTCCTAATAATAGGCAGCTCTTTGACAGACACTCACTGATGAGGTGTGACTCCAAAGCATAATTTGAAACTAAAAAGGATAAGAAAGAAGGCAAACAAGTGGGTGTTGACTTCAAAGGAGAGAGCCATGAAAGGAAGGGGAGTGGACATGTAAGCAAGAAAGTGTTGAGCCCCGAACTTGCATCTTTCCTACACATTTTTCTAGCTTCTTTCTATTTACCTGGACCTCCTAAGCTATCAACATCATTTCATATTAGTCATAAAAGAGCATTTAAAGCGGTTTTTTAACTATGACCTTGTGTTTGCTGTTTGAACTAGATTTTTGCTTATGAGTTGCGGAATCTTGTCACTTTTCACAGCCGTTTTTGTTAAACTACAGGTTGCAGGTGTCACGAGGCAAAGCAAGCCACATGGGCAAGTTGGAAATGACTTGGACATGGGTCAGGTCCCATTGGTCCAGCTGGATTCATCAAAGAAGGTCGTGGTCAATGGTGGTCAAGCGGTGGTCAACACAGGAGATTCCTACGGCAACAGGACTCCGTTTTCAAGCACGTGAAGACTTTCGTGACCGTTTCTAGATCTCTGGAGGCACGTTGACACCTGTAGGCTGACCACGATGTGGATCCAACAGCCGCTTTCAATAGATTGCCTAATCTTGGCGACCATTATGCTAAATCCATGGACGTTGTTTTTCACGTGTCCTCTGTTCACATAGTTTTCCAGAAATACAGTTATGAAACCTTTGTTATAAATAATGCGTTCCTATACGCATAATAGCTAGCCTTTCGAATGCAATTTTTGTTGTTAAGAACTCACTGTGCCGTGACATTAGTTTATTATTGTAACTGTGTTTTGAGATATATATAAGAAGACTTTGTTCTACATGCTTGCGTAAACATGATTTTGGATTGATAGCTTGTTGGCCGAGGTTTTGCAGAGGGCCCCTGCACACTGAGGTTTCGTTTCCATTGTTGTTGTATAGTCTTTATGCGTCGTTTCTTTATTCTCACTGCATATGTTTTATAGTTATTCATTTGTGTATATATTTCTAACATTTCACTGTTGTTCATGATTTTACAAGCTTTGTATAACGTTGATCAGTGTGTGTATGTTTCAGGATAGAGTAGGCAGCCCGGGCATTTGTATATAATTTTCATAATAACTAGTGATATGGAATTGATCCTCTGTTGATTTTGCTTTTCTTAGTTTCTTTTAATTCCAGTTTTGTTTTGTTGAGTTCAGTTTTGTTCATTTGCTTTGTTAAGTTAGTTAGAAATCAACTTGCTCATTTCATTGACAGTTACCTCCGAAAGCCATAGTGAGACTAACTGATGAGGGATTGAAATATGAATGTTGTGATTTGATTTTAGTTTACTTTTCTGCAATTAGATAATTGGATTGCTCATTTCATTGACAGTTACCTCCGAAAGCCATAGTGAGACTAACTGATGAGGGATTGAAATATGAATGTTGTGATTTGATTTTAGTTTACTTTTCTGCAATTAGATAATTGGATTGCTCATTTCATTGACAGTTACCTCCGAAAGCCATAGCGAGACTAACTGGCGAGGGATTGAAATATGGATGATGTAATTTGATTTTAGATTTACTTTCTTTGCAATCTTTGATTTCCTTGAGTGCAGTAGCTTAAATTAATTTTTTGTATTTAGACAGCAGCAGAGATGATAGTTTCATAATCAGTAGTTCATTAATTACTTGTTTTAATTAGCAACATCTTTTGATTCTTGATTCAAGTGTTATTTTTCACTAGTATGTTCTAAGACCTTCTGAAGTGTTAAGTTTTGGGAACCCTTATAAAGGACATAATTGCCTTAAAACTTATAACCATACTTGCCTTCTAGAAATTTAGGAATAGGAATTCCATAAACAAAGATAAAAACCCCCAAAACAACATAAAAATCAACAATGACAAAAGTAAGAAATATGTTATCTTGCACATATAGTGCGCCACACTTCGTTAGCTTACGAATCCCGGATTGACAATTAATGTAGCAATTTAGGACACACTAAATTGACCAAACAGAAAGCAAGGTGTTTCAAAGGAGGGGGAAGAGAAAATTTGTCAACCAACCGCGAGGGAGTAGAGAGGGCGCAAAAATGGATGTGAACAGACTATGAGTCAACAAGGGAGATTGGCGCCAAGAAAAGAGTCACCGCAAGTTAACAAGCAAAGGATATACTGAATGCTAGTGAAGGTGGGGAGGGGAATAAGACTTCAAGAGCGAAGAGAACCCAATGAGAAAAGGAATAAAGAACATGTTAGTCAAGAATGAATGGGTTGCAGTACTGAATACATGGACGAAAATTATTAGGAAAATCTTGTGCATACCTGAAATTGTCAAACCAAGGAATGTTACATGAGTTCAATTGCCACAGAAGGTGGAGTTGACCTTGTTTTTGCTATTTTCACCCAACCTAATGTTCCAACGAACATGCAGACAAGATAATCCAAGAAACGAAAACAATATGCCTTGTCTTGCTAACCAAAGGGCGTGCGAGGAAGGTAGCCCTATAATGCCAAGAATGTTGAATAATGTGACTGAAACTCCTACTACTAAGGACGAGGATGGAAATTGTGACAAGGCTAGATCAAGCTTCACTAAAGTGAGTCAGCTAGAGCCCCCCCTATGGAGAGAGCTTAGAGCAAAAGATGGGGTAACTAACCACGAGGTGAAGTGTCTAGTGTTAGAGCACCAACATGTTCACACCAGAAGGGGAGCTATGTTTATAATTAAATAAAAGTTGTTCATTTCCCATGCAGGCACAAAACCATCTTGGTAGAGCAACTTCTCCTTAAGGTGTCTATAATGCATGGTCTTGGGATTAAGGATTTGACATACTACTCCACTTATGCAAGATGTTAATCGTTTGAAAATCATTTACTCCCTTGTGAGGGGGTGTTGTCACATCCTCCAACCACTTTGCCAGGAGGGGCAGTGGAAGCTCATTCTCCCCCCTTTTGCCTTGAAAACACCCCATCCAAGAATTTTTATCATCAATAATTATAAAAGATGATATATAAGACAATCATATATACATTTAAAAAAACATGTAATAAGATTAAGCATGGAGATTCACCCCTAATTTACCATTTAGTTTATTAACATGTATGGCCTATTAATACCACATGCACAAAATGACATAACTCATTTTGATTGTTATTTATATGGATTTATTTTTTTATTAATTTATTTAATTAAATGGGCATAAAAGGCATGACTACCTTTGAGATAGATCTCAACCTTTGATCTATGACTACTACTAAGAATGTTCTAAAATATTCCGTGGAAGTTAAATCCCTACCATCCACCTAATAAGTATTGATAGTTAAATCAAAATTCTGCAAGCCCTATTCCAAAATAGACATAATTATGGACGTAAAAAATATTTTTTAATAAAATATATAAACTACAACAACAAAATAAATTAAATGTGTAGTTTAACTAATCGAAGAAATGGTCCCTGTCAATTTTGTCCAAAATCCTAAGAGATCTTAAAGAACCATAATTTTAAATAGTTTAATATGCAAAGTTCCAATGCCTCATGTTTTTTTAGCGTGTTGAATCCATTTATGCATTCGAGTATTTAAAAAAAAAAAAAAAAAAAACAAACAAACAAACAAACACAAATTTTGCTCAAATTTGTATTGCAAATTCCGACAAAAGAAAGCTATTTCATCTACTAGTTAGACTACGCCTCAATTTTAAATGCCAATAAAATCAATCCATGATAAACATCAAAACACTCAATTTATGATATATTCTCACATTATATGAAAAAAAAAAAAAAATAAAAATAAATAAATAAATAATAAATAAAATAAATAATAATAATAAATAAATAATAAAATAATAATAAATAATAAATAATTAAATAAATTAAAATAATAATATAATAATAATATATTAATATTAATTATATATATATCTTATTTTAATATATATATAATATATAATATATATATATATATATAGTATTATATATATATTAAAAATCATGTAACAAGATCTTAAACCATGGAGGTTCACCCTTACTTTATCATGGATATTTTTTATCTCTATAAATAGGTTTTCTTACAATCCTATGAGCCAATTACCACATTTTGTTCTCATATCATTTTTTTACTTACTCTAATTAATAAATAGGGCCAAAAGGACATAACTAATTTTTAAGATAAATCTCAACTTTGATTTGTGACTATTATTAAGAATTTTCTAAAATATTCCATGGCAGATAATTCCCCACCATTTACATAATAATTAGTCATAATTAAATTAAAATTCTAGAAGCCCTATTCCAAAATAAACATGCTTATTCACATCATTATTGATAATAAAATTAAAATTTAAAAAAATCGTATTCCATAATAGACACACTTATCATCATAACTAGAAAATACAATGACATTGTATTCATTGCACCCATAGGTGTGTCTATTTCAAAATATGTCTTCCACATTTTAATTAAATTATCAATAATTATTAAGTGGGTGTTAGAGACTTAACATTAATGGAATATGTTGGAATATTCATAGTAGTATTCACAGATCAAATGCTAAGATTTATCTCAAGTAAGTTATGTTCTTTTAACTAATTTATCTTAAAATAAACAATTAAAAAATGTCATATTAACACATGTAATATCAAAGATGTGGTATTAATAAGCCATGGTATTAGAAGAAGAGTTATTTACTAGTTAAGAAATCTCATGGTAAAGTGGGGGTGAATCTCCATGATTAAGAATATTGTTACATGTTTTTAAAAATGTATATATGTTTCATTATTTATTATTATTTTTTAAAATAATAATATAATAATAATTTAATATATTTTTAAATAATAATTTAAAATAAAAGTTATACTTTTGTTAACTTTTATTATTTGTTTTTTAATCTCAGCAATTGTGAGATGTATAATGGGGTAAGTGGAGGTAGAGGAGGGAGGATCGCGTCGAGCACTAGGGTGTCGTTTTGTAAAGCTGTCGCACACGAACCTGCATGTTTGATCGGCCTTGGAGAGATACAATGAGGGAGTCCACCATTCTGCTGGGTATTCGTGGAGGTATATCAAGCCACGAGGGTAGTCTTGACTGTGATCAAGAGTCTTAGTTACGACGAGAAAGATTGTAAAAGCACAACTCGAGGATTTTTACATCCAACGGTTTCTTTCTTGAAGGATATGGTTATGTGGTGGGTATTTCAAGATTCTGGTCAGCTCTATCACTGCATTCTCTCACCTTAGATGTAGATCTAACTTAAACCTTTCCATATCTGGCTTCTCAAGACATAGATCCACCTCTTATCAAGTTGGATATGGATTTTTTCATTTTATTTCGAGATGCCCTATATCGATCTATCTTTCTTTAGGTAGATCCATTCTGCTAGGGTATTTTAAATGTGGATCGAAGCTTTTTTAGTTTGATAAAAGGTTGGATCCTTTTGCATTAACCTTGCGGAGGCAGTAATCATGATGTGTTTCATGATCAATGATTATTTCCGTTGATTAGTCTCCATATTGGTCACTTGGAACCAATTATGGATGAGAGACAAGTAGAGAGGAGACTACAATGCTCATATCCATATCTTGAGGAGTTTTTCTAGGTTCTTGTTAAAACCCTTAATGGGAAATCAATCCTAATAGGTGTTTGGGGAACAAATCTAGTAAAAGATCTGAAGCAATGTGTACAAAACACATCAAGTATACCAACATCCTTACAAAGTCTGGTTTTTGAAGGAAAGTTGTTGAGATATGACATGCAACTGGAAGACTATGACTTTCAAAGGAACTCAATTGTTATCCTAAACTTAAGATTGCAGGGTGGAGCCCCAAGAGCCAACATCCCAACGGATAATCTTTTGTTGATAGGGATCTAATTTCACTTAAGGATGCATTGAGAGGGAAAGATGCCATATCAGAAAAACAATACCCAAATCTGACAATTCAAGGTCCTTACCTCATTGAGAAGATGGAGAAAAATCCAAATCTGTCAATAAAATTGCCAGACGTGAGTGGTTTTTTCTTTTTGCTGTAGACCAAAGCTAACATATGTTGATGTAATGGTATTTGTTCCAAATCTGAAGATCTACCTCAACTGGACAAAAAATTGTGATATTTACTTGTGCACAAAGGGATTTTTTGTGGTTCAATTCGACAATCAGAAAGACTTGGATTTTGTCATTAATGAAGGACCATGGTTTTAGGGAAGGGCAGGCCTCTTTGTAACTCCATGGTTTCCTGGATTCGTTGCCAATAAAATGATGGTTACAAAAATGTTGGTATGAGTAAGGTTACATCCTCCCCCTTCCTTTTTGGCACCTCCAAGTCTTAGAAAGCATTGGAAATTCACTGGGGAGATTCCTAAAGATGGTTCGAGAAAGAATGGAGAAATGAATATTTACTTTTTCATGCATATGTGTGGAGATGGGCTTAAGCAAAGACCTTCCATATCATGTCCATCTAACACAACAAGATTTTAAATGGACTCAAATGGTTAGAATTCAAAAATACTACTTTCAGGTGTTAGATATGCCATCAGACAGGGCACTTGCAGACTACATGTCCACAAGCAAAGAAAAGAACAAAAAAAAAGACCTCAAAAGCCAAAAGGATGGAAATTTCCAATTCCTCATTCTTCTGATGATGAAGATGAAGAAATAGTCGAGAGCAAACAAGAACCAGAGGCACAAAATCAACAATATTCTCAAACGAAGGAGGGAGAAGAGAAGTAGAAGGACCCGACCACACCTATTGAGGAACCCAATGACTTAGTGGTGATCTAGACTCCTACAAAACATGAGGGAAAGAGCAATAACCAAGGTACAAGTGGAATAAAGTGAACACATGTTTCTAAAAGTTCAAACTCTGACAAGGAAGTGTCAACAATATTAGAAGGAGAAGAGTTGGCAAACATTATGGCTACTCCATCTTCTGAGGTATGGCACAATGTTCAAAAGAAAAAAGGTAAAAAAGAGAAAATTAGTTTATATGGGTAACTATTATTTTTCGTAGCTTGACTACCATGAGTGCTTCAAGCACATACAAATGGTCCTTAGGGACAGTACATAAATGCCCATGTGCATCTACTTATGTAACTTTTTATTTTTATTAATAAAAAGTTGTGATTTTCATCAAAAAAAAAAAATAATAATAATAATAATAAATAAATAATAATCATAATAAATTATAATGGGTTAAGTGGTTTTTCTGCTTATCATACATTGATGCTTGTGTGTGTTTACTTATACATTTAATTTATATGACTACATTATTTGTAAAATAACTCTTGTTTAATGATATATATGGATTATGAAATATGAAAATTTTGAAAAAAAAAAAAAACTTTAATTTTATTAAATAAGGTTTTTGTAAGAAGAATAGGAAATGTTAAAATGAAAAGTCAAAATTTAAAGTCAATAATATATTCATTAATTTACAATGTTAATTCGTATTTATTTTTTTTTGTAGCTAAGATTGTATTACCTCACAAAATCAAATTTTATAGTACATAGTTCAACCATCCACTATCACCATTCTTTACAACAAATGGTCTCAATATGCCCAATGGAAAACTAGATATTTTTAACCATATAACAATAGAGTAATTAGTCCAAAACTGCAAAAATTGTAACATTTGCAACATAACTAGAGTCCCTACAATGTCATTATACGACAAAAAACTATCGGTAATCATTCAGTAGCTAGGATTCAGAAGAAGCGACGAGTGCTAGAACTCTCACACTAGAACCTGGGGGAGCAGATGTCGTGGCAATACATGAAATATGATGCTCAATTTGAGCCAAATGAGTGTTCATCATCTTCACATAGAACCACATATTCCACTGTTCTCTTTTCACATTCTCAAGGTTGGCAAAAACATTATATCTATCAGCCTGTTTTCCATAAGAATCTTGCCTATAAGGGTTTTCATTTTCCAGTAAAGAAATAATGCTTGAAGATACAACTTTTTTTGACCCTTGGCGTGGCAAAGGCCCGAAATCCATTATCCAAATTCCTCCCATAGCTCCAAATCAGAAAAGGCGTGGTTATGTCTAGCTGCCATGGCCTCAAGGTGTTGAATTTCACTTCGAATATCAGGGGGAACAACCAAGTGGAATGACTTAGCAACCTCTTGGGCTTCAACCTCCCCCCCTCCTTCTACTCCTCATGCGTTGACTCTGCATAGGAGTTACCTTTAAAACTATAATATTTTATTTATTTATTGTATCTAGAGGAATCTGCAAATGAGCTAATGTTGTACTTGTGTGCCACAAGGTTGATTCGAACTACTACAAGTATAACCTCTAGGAGAACCATGTCACCCCCAACATGTGGCCCAAGGGTAAACTTGAAGGATTTGAACTTAGAATCTCTTGGAACATAATACTTCATTTTCACAACCAATGCCAATTAAAATTATTAATTTGTAATTTTATGTAATTTTAATGATTATATTATTTATATATGGCATAGTCTAACTTATAGATGAAATAGCCTTTTTCACTAGAATTCACCAAAATCTGGCAATACAATTTCAAGATTTTTTGTCGTTTAAAATATATTTTTGAATTCATAAATGGATTCAACACCCTTGAAAACCCCTCGAGCATTTGAATTATGCAGATTAAACAATTTAAACTCAAGTTTTTAAAAACCTTTGTTGGATTTTGATTAAAAATAACCAAAAAATGGTCGTGAAAAAAGGCCATTTCGTCTATGAGTTAGACTACACTTATATATATATATATATATATATATTATATATATATATATATATATATAATATATATATATATATATTATATATTATATATTATATATATATATATATATAATGTGTGTATCTAACCTATAAATGAAATGACATTTATCACGGCGTTCTTTCTAGTTAATTTTAACCAAAATCTCGGAGAGATTTTTAAAATCTTGAGTTTAAGTTGTTTAATCTATAAAATTCGAGTGTCTCATAGGTTTTTCAGGGTTCTAAATCCATTTATGTATTAAAAAATGCATTTTAAACAACAAAAAATCACATTCTTTCTTGAAAGTGTTTTGTTGGATTACGGTGAAAAAATATATTTTGTCTACAAGTTAGACTAGGCCTATATATATATATATATATATATATATATATATATATATATATATATATATATATATATATAATATTCTTATTATTTTTGCAAAATCCTTAACAAAACAAAAGTTGTCCTCCAATTTTCTCAAAATTTTCATATGTCAAAATCCATATTTTATTAGGGATAGTTTATTTTAGAATAGCTTGGAAGACAATGTCATCTTATCTTCTAGTTTTTTTTCAAAAGTGGGAAAACCATCTCTTGTGTAACAACCCTGGTGAAAATTCCATGTAATAAAAGTTAAAAACAATAACCACAGTCGATGGGATACTTATTCCAAGCTGAATGTTGGGCAAGACATTCTAGGGGGTGTTCATTTGATTGTTTATGGCTAAGGAAATGGCTAAGGCTTTGGAAACACAAAATGACATTTTTGGCACAATTATTTATGAAAATAATGGAAATTAGGAGAAAAAGGAGGTGAAAGGTCACAAGTTGCATGTGAGGAGGAAATTGAAGGAAAATAATGGAGAATGAAGAAAATATAGGCCTCATTCATAAAAAGGTTTCTGAGGAACAGTTGGTAACCTTTTGTCAGTTTAGCTTTGGAGCTCTCTCATTGCTCTCTCTCTCTCTCTCTCATGTTCTTGGACACTTAGATTTTTATTGGAGCACTTTGACATTGGAACAAGAAAGTCAAAGGAGGCAAGAGGAAGCAAAGATCAAGCAGGGAAAGGCAAGATCAAGTAGCTACAACAGGCTTCATTGCAGGCATCGACTTGCACGTGTATTTTCCTTACTAGATTTGGCATGCATGGGATTGCATGTGGTTCTTTTTTATCATGGCATAGGTTTTGCCAGATGTGACAATGTTCTTCAGCCTAGCCTTGCCATTTCCTGATAGCTTTGATGAGATGGGTTCTCACATTCGATTAATGTGGGATGGTCAGATTAGATTTGAATCTGAGTGGGGTGGATCTCCGAATTGAGAAACACATGGCCTAGTGGTCCCTGAAATTGACTGTGGATCATGGTAAAGTCACTAGCCTAGTAACCCCTAAACCAGACTGTGGGTTGCGGTAAAGCCAAATTGTGTGCCTCGGTGGGCCTAGGAATCCTTTCCAGTGAATGGCAGGGTATACAATAAAGCCAAGAGGTGGATTTTCTCTCCATTGGGCCTTGTAGTCCCGAGATGGGATGTACGGTAAAGCCTGGAGAGTATGCCTCAGTGTAGGGCCTAGTGATCCCTGGATCAGACTGTGGATTGCCGTAAATCCTGAGAGACTAAGAGGCACTCAAATTCCTCACAGTGTAGGCTGAGAACTCTGGTGGCATCCATGCTTGTTGGTGTTTTTGGGGTGTTCTATGAGTCCCATGTTCATGCTTGGAATATGGCAAGGGGGTGGTTGGTTGAAGAGAGACTTGGCTCATCCAATCTATGGTCGGGTGGAACGTGGTAGCCTCATCTGTGATTGGTTTATTACATTCATTAATGAGAAATCCATTCCCTTGATTTTCATGTGTAAATGTATTGATGTATATGTGGATTTTATGGTTGATATGTTTATGATATCTATGTTCCTATTATGTTGGTTATATGTATGTTTTATGACAACAACTATGTGTGGCTCTCAACATGTTTTTACTTTGTGTATGAATGGATGATGTGTCTATGACCTAATAGATGATAATGCAACAAATGACACGAGGGAACAATGGTTCATAGTAATTCTTAGATAAGTATGAGATCCCTACACTTAATTATGTTGTTTACACCTATAGGTTACATGTTGATGATATGTTTGATGAAATGCCTGTCATGGCTAGTAGGGGTCTAGTTAAGGTCTTGTTCAACTTATTTATTTTGCATCATTATTTCCTTGTACTTTTACTAATTTTAAGCTATCACTCCATTATGGGCAGTGACCTGGCCTCTGGGCCTAAAAAAGCGGCTTACATCATGGGGTGCCTAACACAAAACTAGCATTTTTTGTCTCTGGTCGCTAGCACGCAAGCCTGTGAGAGCGACTTTGGGTTTTTGGTTGCTCCCTTACCTATAGCATGAGATGGTCTGAGGCCTAAGATGTCCAAAACATCAGTGGGACCCAAGGACAAGCTGTCTTAGTGGCTGACATGTCTCATGAGGATTTTGAAGCTAATGTTGGATGACTAGTGCGATGTTTTCATTAATTCCACTTCCTTAAGGTCACGTAAGAGGTCGAATCCAATCATAGTGGCCCCTCATCTCATGTTTACCCCAATTGGCTAGTTACTTGGGTAAATGTTGGAGGAGGGTGTTACAGAGTGGTTTAGAGCATGGTTCAACCCTCAAACTAGATGGGTGGTGTGTGGTGGTCATGCATGCATGTCAGTTGCATGTGTGTGTCTTACACTTGCATTTCATGTGCTGGATGATTGATTATGGTTGCAGTAATGTTGCCATGGAGAATTTGATGTTGATTTTGTGGAATGCATTTGTCATGAGTATGTGACTGGTTGCATATGGTTATATGTCGCTTACATGTTAATTTTAATTCGCCTACTTACATCCTTGTATGTTAGGCTACATTCTTGTAGGTTTGATTACATGTATCAATCTTCTAGGTTGATTGCAAGAATTGATCACCTATGCTCGACTGCATGTGTTTATGCGTATGTGTAGTTGATTTGGCATTACCTATGCATGTTGATGGTTGCATGTGGCAATATGTACAATGCAATAATGGTTGTTGTCATGCATGAGATCAT
Source organism: Pinus taeda (assembly GCA_000404065.3). NCBI lineage: Eukaryota > Viridiplantae > Streptophyta > Pinopsida > Pinales > Pinaceae > Pinus > Pinus taeda. The sequence goes on from APFE031486401.1 coordinate 26,585, forward strand.
AGCATGAATTGTTGATATGGCCTTGAATTGATTACTGGACCTTATCTAGAATGATGTTTATGTGTTGATGCACTTACTTGTTATATGTATATATGTTATTATGTCTATGTTATACATGTATCATGCTAATTTGGCGATCTTGCAGACAAGGTATCCTCCCTGAGTTATACTAAGGTAAATTGATTTATTGTGATTTGGTTTATCTAATAATTATTCATTGCAGGAAAGAGATCAAATGGCTAGCAAGATAGTTGACTACAAAGACTCTCCCTATGAATCCGAAGAGCAGTATGGTGTTGGGAACTCTTCCGATTTGGCAGTTACATTGAGAAGTTTGAAGGAAGAGACAAGGAGTTGTAAGGCAGATAATGACTGGATCATATAGGCACAAGAGAAGCAAGCAGAGGTTAATGTTATAATTCTCCAGAGTTTGTCAGACTTGCAGTGACAAGGGCCACTCCGGAGCAACCATGGACATGGGGATGAAACTAATGGGACATATGGTAGTAGGTCTCCTGGTAGACACAGGTCGGATAGGTTTGACACAATGAGAGATGGAAGGTTGATGGACACTTCGGATGGGAGGGGCAATGAGTACATGTATTATTCTAGTTCTGGTTTTGATAGACATCATGATCATCATCATTATCATCCTTACAAGAGGAATGATAGGGGATACTTGCCTGATGAATTCAAGAAAGCAAAACCACCTACTTTTGATGGAGATGTGAAGAAGCCGGAAGAGACAGAGGCTTGGATACTTGGGATGAATAAATTCTTTGAGTTGCGTAAGTACACAAATAACATGAAGGCCATAATAGATATATTTGGTTTAAAAAGTAAATCAAACATCTGGTGGGATGATGTTAAGCGAGTCAGAGACATTAGGACAAATGACTTGAGTTGGCGGGAGTTCAAGAGGCTTTTAAGGAAGAAGTAATAATCAAAGAGGTACTACGAATATAAGGCTAAAGAATTCTATGAGCTAAAGATTGGATCAATGATAGATGAAGAGTACACGACAAGTTTATGGAGCTATTGAGGTATGTACCGTATCTTACTAATGAGAAGGATAAAGTTCAGAGATTTGTCAGTGGGTTTCCATTAACATTTAGAGATTGGATTGAGTATGATGAACCTCGATCACTTGAGGAAGTTATTAAGAAATTGAAGCATTTCAATGAACAACCAAACACACAAGAATGTATCTCAGCATGGATGGAAGGGAAAAGACAAGGTAGAGGTAAATTGCAGCCTAAGAGAACAAGGCCTCAAATGTAGATGGGATGGAAAATATGGCACCACAAAAGAAGTCTAATGCAGCTAGACAGGGACATAGGTCACAACAACAACAACATAGAGGTGAGGGCATTGGTCGGTTGGAGTGTTGGACATGTGGTGAGGAGCACCTTAGGAGATATTGTTTGCAACATTAGGACGATAGGCCTAAGATATACAGTGCACAAGAGGCACAAACTATTGGGGATGTTGGCCAGAGTATTCCTCATATTTATGTGGTCGTGGACAACAAGCAGGCAGAACACTAGGCATCTATCATTGAGATGGACGATAAGCTTTGTGGTCAAGTTATATCTATTTTGATTGACCTTGGATCTAATTATAGCTATGTTAGTCTTGACTTGGTGGATAAGTGTGGTTTGAGTAAGGAATTGCATGTAGAGTCTTGGTTAGTGCAGTTGGCTACATGTACAAAGAAGCAAGTTCATCATTGGGTAAAAGCTTATGCACTTGACTTGCATGGTATGCCTACCGCAACACATTTGAATTTATTACGATTGGGATCATATAATATGTTGTTGGGCATGGATTGGTTGTATCTTCATAGAACAAAGGTAAAGTGCTATGGTAAAGCTATTGAGTGTGTTGATGAAAATGGGGAACCAAGAGTCTTACAGGGTAAGAAGAAAGCCACATTAGTTAGGATGGTGACGATTATGTAAGCAAAGTGAAGCCACATGAAAGGGTGTATGTTATTTACAGTACACATTTCTAGTGATAAGGGTAAGGAGGTCGAGGATGCAGATGTGTTAAACAGGTACCCAATTTTGCAGTAGTTTCATGATGTATTTCTTGAGGACATCACAAAGTTTCCACCTCACAAGGATGTAGACTTTTCTATTGAGTTAGTGCCAGGGGCAGCTCCAGCATAAAAAACAACTTATAGGATGAACACACCTGAGTTGGTTGAGTTAAAGTTGCAGTTGAAGGAATGTTGGACAAGGGATAGATTAGGCTAAGTGTATCACCATGGGGCACACCGATATTGTTTGTGAGGAAGAAAGATGGTACCCTCAGATTATGCATTGATTACAGATAGTTGAACAAAGTGACTACCAAGAATAGGTTCCCTTTGTCGAGGATTGATGACTTTTTCGATGAGCTGAAGGGAGCAATAGTGTTCTTGAAGATTGACTTGAGATCCAGATACCATCAAGTATGCATCAAAGAGGAGGACATTTACAAGATTGCGTTCAGTACCAAGTAAGGGCACTTTGAGTTTGTTGTTGTTCCATTTGGCCTAACTAATTCTCCAACTACATTCATGTGCTTGATGAATAGTGTGTTGCGTCCATATTTGAATAAGTTTGTTATTATGTTCATTGATGGTATACTAGTATATCCTAAAAATGAGGAAGAGCATGCCGAGAATTTAGCGACAGTCTTGAGGTTGTTGAGAGAGCATCAGTTGTATGTTAAGCTCAATAAGAGTAGTTTCTTTCAGACTAAGGTACATTACTTGGGGCATGATGTCTCCAAGGATGACATTCTAGTGGATCCTGAAAAGATAAGGGCCATCATGGAGTGGGTAGATCTTAAGAGTGTGGATGAGGCGAGATCTTTCATGGGTATGGTAGGATATTATAAGAGGTTCATCAGGAACTTCTCAGAGATTTCTTATCCTATCACATCATTACAAAGGAAAGATAAGAAGTTCAAATGGAGAGAGGAGTGCGAGGATAGCTTTGAGCAACTTAAGTAGTTGTTGACACATGCACCAGTGCTGTAGATTGTAGATCTAGATAAAGAGTTTGTGGTATGCACAAATGCTTGCAAGAGAGGGCTTGGTGGAGTCCTTATGGAGGATGGACAAGTGGTATGCTATGAGTCTCAGAAACTAAACGAGCACGAGCTGAACTATCTGACGCATGATCTTGAGTTAGCAACGATCATAAATGCATTGAAGATGTGGAGACATTATATTATTGGCAGGAGGTTTGTACTTATGAGTGATCACATTGGGTTGAGGTATCTGTTTGACTAAGCGAATCTGAACGCTAGGCAGGCTAGATGGTTGGCCACAATCAACGAGTTTGATTTCGAGATTAGGTACATCAAAGATAAAGAGAACAGGGTGGCAGATGTTCTCACTAGATGGGTATAGATATATCACTTGGCAGCTATGAGCTCCTATGGGATAGACTTACAGGATAGGATCCTGTAGGTAGGTCAACATGATGTTAAGTATATGGAGATTGTGCAGAGGTTGCAGTAGGGTACTGGTATAGGTACATGTGTAAGTACAGATACATGTGCATGTACAAGTATAGGTGTAGGTATAGGTATAGGTAGTGGTATCGGTACAGGTGGCAGTACAAGTACAAGTAGCGGTACAGGTGGAAGTACAAGTAGAGGTGTAGATGCACAGGGTATGGATTATTGTCTTACAGTGGATGGATCGGTCAAGTTCCGAGACAGGATATATGTACTAGATAAAAGTGAGCTCAAGAAGGTGATCATGAGGGAATTTCATGTGAAACCTTATTCAGGTCACCCAGGTTATCAGAAGACATTAACTGCAGTGAAGAAATTTTATTATTGGCTGAATTTGAAGAGGGATGTAGCAGAGTTTGTGGCTAGATGTTTCAATTGTTAGTGAGTGAAAGTAGAATGTAAACATCTAGGTGGACTGATACAGCCAATTGCGATTCCAAAGTGGAAATGGGAAGCCATTTCCATGGACTTCATCACAGGGTTGTCGAAGACAGTGAGACAACATGATTCCATTATGGTTATTGTGGATAGGTTGAAAAAGGTTGCACATTTCATTCCAGTGAAGTTTACATTCTCAGCTAGCCATGTAGCACAGGTATTTATCCGAGATGTGGTCAGATTGCGCGATGTTCCAAAGAAGATTGTGTCAGACAAGGATGCAAAGTTCACTTCCAAGTTTTGGAAGGAGTTATTTGCAGGTTTGGGCACAAAATTGGTCTTCAGTACAACTTATCATCCGCAGAAAGATGGACAGATAGAGAGGGTCAACAAGATATTTGCAAACATGTTGGGGATGTATGTGATGCATCAACAACGAAAGTGGGAAGAGTACCTCCCATTGGTAGAGTTTGCATACAACAATGGGTATCAGGAATCTTTGAGAATGAGTCATTTTGAGGCATTATATAGGTGGAGTTGCAACGCTCCCATCAGTTGGAGTGATCTAGTTAGCAGGGTATTGATTGGACCAGATATGTTAGCAGACATGGAACAAGAAATGCATGTGATCAAGAATAATCTAAAGGTAGCACAAGATAGGCAAAAGAGTTATGCAGATAGGAACAAGTTGTTTAAGGAGTTTCGGGTTGCGGAACATGTGTACTTGCGCGTCAAACTGAAGAAGAGCTCCTTGCGGATTGGGTCTTGTGCCAAGATGGCACCACAGTTTTGTGGACCCTTCAATATCGTTGAGAGGATTGGGTTAATAACCTATTGACTTGCACTGCCTTCAACAGTGAAATTCCATGGTGTTTTTCATGTAGCTTTGCTTAAGAAGTATGTTAAGGATGTTGATCATTTGATTAATTGGTCTATATTGCAGGTGGAACCAGATGGAGAATTCCAGCTGGAGCCTAAGTGTATATTGTAGAAAAAGGTGCTCATGTTCCGGAACCGAGCAATCGAGCAAGTTAAATTGTAATGAAAGCACTTTGGGATCGATGAAGCTACATGGGAGATGGCAAACCAGATGCAGACTTTGTATCTTTCCTTGTTTTTCGGTTGATGCAAAGCATCTTTGATATGGTGTTTTGGTATATGCTTTGATATGGTGTTTGGTATATGCTTTAATATGGTGTTTTGGTATATGTTTTGATATGATGTTCTGGTATATGTTTTGGTACATGTTTTTGGTCTATATTTTGGTGATATTGCTATATGTACATATGTATATGGATGTAAATACCGCCATGAGTTATGTTATAAAGCTCCACTAAGCGGTATGGGTGTCATGTCATTATGATTATGTTGTCATGTTACTATGACATCGTGTGGTTATGTTATCATGATGTTATGATGTCATGTGGGTTGGTACTCAGTGGGATGATCATTGTAAATACCGTAATGAGCTATGTTATAAAGCTACAGTATGCAGTATGTTGTCACGATGTTTTGCTTTTGAGCATGTCCTTCATTGTAAGTACTGCATTGAACTATGTTATAAAGCTCCATGAGTATTATGTCTTCTTTTAGCGGGTTGCTGAGGTATATGTGTGATTGAACACTGAGGATGGTGTCCCCCAAGGGGGAGGGTTCTGTAACAACCCTGATGAAAATTCCATTTAATAAAAGTTAAAAACAATAACCACGGTCGATGGGACACGTCTTCCAAGCTGAATGTTGGGCAAGACATCCTAGGGGGTGTTCATTTGGTTGTTTATGGCTAAGGAAATTGGCAATGGCAATGGCTAAGGCTTTGGAAAAGCAAAATGGAATTTTGGCCCAATTATTTATGAAAATAATGGAAATTAGGAGAAAAAGGAGGTGAAAGGTCACAAGTTGCATGTGAGGAGGAAATTGAAGGAAAATAATGGAAAATGAAGAAAATAGAGGTCTATTTCATAAAAAAGCTTCTGAGGATTAGTTGGTAACCTTTTGTTAGTTTAGCTTTGGATCTCTCTCATTGTTTTCTCTCTCTCTTTCTCTCATACTCTTGGACGCTTAGAGTTTTCTTGGAGCACTTTGACATTAGAGAAAGAAAGGAAAAGAAGACCAGAGGAAGCAAAGATCAAGTAGGGAAAGGTAGGATCAAACAACTACAACATGCTTTAGCGCAGGTATCGATATACATGTGTATTTTCCTTGTTAGATTTGGCATGTATGGGATTACATGTGGTTCTTTTCTATCATGGCATGAGTTTTTCCAGGTGTAACAATGTTCTTCAGCCCAACCTTGCCATTTCTTGATAGCTTTGATGAGATGGGTTCTCATATTCGATTAATGTGGGATGGCCGGATTGGATTCAAAGCTGAGTGGGGTGGATCTCCAAATTGGCAAACACATGGCCTAGTGGTCCCTGAACTGGACTGTGGATCATGGTAAAGCCACTGGCCTAGTAACCCCTGAACCAGATTGTGGATTGCGGTAAAGCTAGATTGTGTGCCTCGGTGGGCCTAGGAATCCTTGCTGGTGAATGGCAGGATATACGGTAAATCCAAGAGGTGGATTTTCTCTCTGTTGGGCCTAGTAGTCCCGGGATGGGATGTACAGTAAAGCCTAGACAACATGTCTCGGTGTAGGGCCTAGTGATACCTGGATCAGACTATGGATTGCGGTAAAGCCTGAGAGACTAGGAGGCACTCAAATTCCTCACGGTGTAGGCTGAGAACTCCGGTGGCATCCATGCTTGTTGGTGTTTTTGGTGTGTTCTATGAGTCCCACATTCATGCTTGGAATATGACACGAGGGTGATTGGCTAAAGAGAGACTTGGCTCAACTAATCTATTGTCGGGTGGAACGTGGTAGTCCCATCTTCGGTTAGTTTATTACATTTATTAAAGATAAATCCATTCCTTTGATTTCATGTGTAAATGTACTGATGTATATGTGGATTTTATGGCTGATATGTTTATGATATCTCTGTTCCTATTATGCTGGTTATATGTATGTTTTATGACAACAACTATGTGTGGCTCTCAACATGTTTTTACTTGTATATGAATGGATAATGTGTCTATGACCTAATAGATGATAATGCAACAAATGACATGAGGGAACAATGGTTCATATAGATTCTCAGATAAGTATGAGATCCCTACACTTAATTATGTTGTTTACATCTGTAGGTTACATGTTGGTTATATGTTTGACGAAATTCCTGTCATGGCTAGTAGGGGCCTGGTTAAGGTCTTGTTTAACTTATTTCTTTTGCATCATTGTTCCATGTACTTTTACTGATTTTAAGCTATCACTTCATTATGGGCAGTGGCCTGGGCTCTGGGCCTGAAAAAGTGGCTTAAATCTCGGGGTCGTTGGCATAAAACTGACAATTTTGGTCTCTAGTGCTCGCAGACAAGACTGTGCGAGTGAATTTGGGTTTCTGGTCGCTTCCTTGCCTATAACATGAGAGCGAGTAAGGCCTAAGATGTCCAGAACATCAGTGGGACCTAGGAACAAGTTGTTTAAGTGGTTGACATGTCTCCTGAGGATTCTAAAGTTGATGTTGGATGAATGTGTGTGATGTTTCCGTTGATTCCACTTTCTTAAGGCCACATAGAAGGTCAAATCCAATCATAGTGGCTTCTTGTCTCATGTTTACCCTGGTTGGCTAGTGACTTGGGTAGATGTGGGAGGAGGGTGTTACATCTGGCTGCTAACCGTGAATGCAGGCTGACTCATCACCGTTATTCAAGGAAAACCACGCCACCTGGAATAACCCTCTGGTGGTCCGTAGGGGGGCAGGTTTTCACTCCTACAAGATGCCTCTGGGTCTTGAGCCGTTAACCTATTTCCTTACATCCGAGGAAGACAAGCTCTTAGCCAAGCAAAAGCAGTTTTAGGGCATACGCCAGGCTCAATCTTATCTTTTAATTATTTCAACAATTTTATTTATTTATTATTATTATTTTTTATGAGAGATTTTTCGGCGTAAATCACAAGAAATTTTATTTGTCGACGCATTCTGAACCAACTAGTGTGGTTCATCGTTAGGACAAGTTGAAGAGTCAGATCTAGATTACAAGTTAAATAGTCAGAGCAGAACATCCAACGCTAACTAACTAACGGCTATATTTGACTAGGAAATGGCTACAATGATTAACTAACGACTATATTTGACTAGTTCAAATTAATTTTAATTTTAAGATATTTTGTTTTTTTGTTTGTTTGTTTGTTTGTTTTTTGTTTTTTTGTTGTTGCTGTTGTTGTTGTTGTTTTTTTTTTTTTTTTTTTGTTCTTAGAAAAGTGCTAATCCATAAGTATACTCACTTAAAATTAAATCAACTTAACAAACACAAAAAATATTCTCCAATTTTCTAAAAACAAATTCATATCTCAATATCCATACCCCACTTATTTTCCATTCCTTTGGAATACAATATCATCATATTTTCTATATTTATCAAAACATTATACCTTTTTATGAGATTAGCAAGGATTTTTTTTATTTTTTTTATTTTTTTTCACTGGAAAAATCGTAATCTTTCATTAATTTTGAAAAATTACATATTGTAGATGCATTTGCATATGCTGTAAGTTCTTCTGCCACATGTGGGTAGCTATGTATCTATTCTGTCTGTTCAAAAGCAAAAATCATCATGCAGGATGTTCCTTGTTATCTGTTATATATATACATATTGCCACGCAGGGCTTCAAGTATGTAATATTATCAACTATGTACAAAAAGTTCAAAAAGTATCAATTCAGATCTGTATCTCATGGGCTGGCTGCCCTGTGATAGTGTGTATCTATATATGGTCGATGGTAGTAGTGGTATGCATTTGTTCCTCGCTGCTCCTGTATCATCCACTCGCCTCTGGGAAGTGCCGTGGCCTCCTTGGAAAGTTGGTCGGCACTGCTGTTGTGTTCCCTGTAGATATGATGACAAGTGATGTCAATAAATTGTGCCTTCAGTATATTTATATCATCCAAAATGTCGCTGAGAGTGTGTGTGTGGCAAACAGTAATATTGTTGAACCAATCAATGACAATCTTCGAATCTCCATATATATGTATATGCATGCAGTTGTGCCCTAATGAAAAATGCAAGAGGTGACGGAGAGTGATAATCTCAGCAAAATAATTTGTGCCAGTTCCCAACCCCAGTTTTGCTTTGTAGAAATGCTGTTCATTGATGAATAATAGAAAGCCTCCCCCACAACCTCGTTGTTGGGTTGCGCCATCGAAGAAAGCCCATGGAGTGCTATGATCTATATGCGGAGGGTCACGTGGTCTTCTAACTCTAGGTTGCGGCGGCTCAGACAGCGCATTATAGGCGGATATGATGAGGGCAGTGAGATGCGGCCAGTTCACAGATTTATCTTCGAAGATCATTCGATTTCGAGCAAGCCATAGATACCAGCAAATAATGATAGGCAGGCTTTGTAGCTTGGAGTTTTTGTGTTGGTAAAACCAAGTTTCCCAGGTTCGAATAATATCATCACCCTCCCAATTGCCAGTGTGTTGAATAGAGGATGATATAGATTGCCATAATGACGTTAATGAAGAATAATTTATGAACAAATGAGCGCACGATTCAGAGGAATGTTTGCACAGGGTGCACCAGGTCGGTCTATAGACAACACGACGCATGAGGTATTCCCCCGTAGGGACAACGCCTTTTAAGATACACCAAAAGAATAGTTTCTGCCTGGGGGGAGCGGTGAGTTTCCAAATTGAGTTCCACCAAAAGGAGATAGTGTCCGGAACCTTGTGCGATATCAGAGTGAGATAGCTAGACTTAGGGGTGTATACTTCGTTCTTTGAGTGATACCATATGAGTTCATCCTGCCCTTGTTTGATCCTTATATGCGAATCTGATAATGCATTGATATATGCCAACTAGTCCTGGTGCCAGAGGGGTGGGATATTGATCTGAATAGCAGATTTCCAACGCTGGTCAAATATGGTAGTGTTATGAGGGTCAGCAATGTCTTCCAGAACTTTAATCTCCTGTGAGTGAAGATGCCGGATGAGTGCTTCAGGTAGAATATGCCTACCACCACTTCCATTCCATGGATCCAGACCAATACGAGCCAGAGTTCCATCATTGATTTTCCATACCAGGTTATCCCTGATAAGTGGCATAGAGTTAAGAAGTGCTTTCCAAACATGTGATATGCCAGATTTAGGCCAGGTAGGGAGGCGAATCCAATCCAATATATTGTGAGGCCAAACATATTTGTGATATGAGATGTTGGTCTAGAGATTGTTGCCAGTGAGTAAGGTCCACCCCATTTTTGTCGTGAGAGCTTGAGCGAATGAAGGGAGATATTTAAGACCCCATCCACCCCATTTTTTTGGAGTGGCGATCTTCTTCCAACGAACCCAAGCATATATGAGCTTTTCCTGATTCCCATTCCACAGGTACCTATTGCAAGTTTGCTGAAGCTTGGCCAAGATGCTACGCGGGTTCCAGGCTAATTCCATCCAAAAGACCGAAGTAGCTTCTAGGACAGCTTTTACCAGTACGAGTCTACCAGCTCTGGAGAGATATCGATGGCTCCAAATATTGAGGCGCTTCTCCAATTTCGCAACTAGCCAGACCCAATCCGTAATCTTAGAGCTGATAGGCTTGATCCAGAAACCCAAATATTTGAGACTGTGGTTTAAGGGATGGATGCTATATGGAAACAACTGATGGGCCAGGTGGGATACATGGATGGAGGTTCTGGAGAGTATAATGGATGATTTAGTATGATTGGCAAGCATTCCTGTGGCAGATGAGAAAAGGGTGATAATGTTCAAGAAAGAGCGGGAATCGCGGATGCTGCCATCAAGGAAGATCATAACGTCGTCCACAAAAAGAAGGTGGGTGAGGAAGCAATCATCTGTTATCTTGAGACCACTAAAATCCCCACTTCTCTTAGCAGAGTCGATAAGGCGGCTTAGGGCATCCATGATAATCAGGAAGAGAAGGGGAGACAGAGGACACCCCTGTCTAAGACCGCGTTCAGAATGAAAAAACTGGGATGCAGAACCATTAATCAGAACATTGAAGGTGGGAGTGGTGATACATGCCATAATCCAAGTGATGAAGTTATGAGGGAACCCCAGATGGATGAGAAGCATCTTGAGATAGAGCCAACTGACCCGGTCAAATGCTTTGGCTAAATCAATCTTTAAGATAATGGCTTTGTGATGCTTGGTCCAGATAGTATGAAGGGCTTCTTGTGCAGCACCAATGGCTTCATGAATCTGTCGGTGTTCCAGGAAGGCAAATTGTTGAGGAGCGATATGACGGGACATAATAGGACGGATGCGATTTGCAATGATTTTGGAAATGATCTTGTAGAGCACGTTGCAGAGGGAGATGGGGCGATAATCATCAAAGGAGGAAGGAGAATTAGATTTGGGGATCAGAGCTATGAAAGTAGAGTTGATGGCATTGTACAGAGACCCGGATGCCCGACATTCCTCTACAACCCTCAGTAAATCATTGCTGATCAGCTCATAGAAGGCAATGTAAAACTCAATGGTCCATCCGTACGGCCCCGGGCTTCGATCCTTCTTGAACCACTTTATGGTGTTCTCAAGTTCCTCAGGGGTAACTGGATCGAAGAGATTCTCCGCTTCTTCTTCATTTACAAACCTGGGGAAGTGACCCGCAATGTTGATGATATCTGCAATAGTAGAATTCGGGGGTTGCTTATAGAGGTTCCTGAAGTGGGTTGACCCCAGCTGTGAGAGCTTGGGGAAGGTATCTGCTACACCACCATCTGGCATAGGGAGGCTCCATATAGTATTTTTAACCTTCCTGCCTTTAGCATAATTGTGAAAGAAGCGGGTATTGTCATCACCGGCTTTTAGCCATGTTGCTCTACTGCGAAGATGGATGGATTCTTCTCGCTCCCTTAAGATTTTTTGCTTCTGATTTTCAAGTTCCACCAAGTGGGCTTTGTCTTCAGCTGTGGTGAAGCCGAGACCTCTTTCATCTGTAAGTGTGGATATTTCGGATTCTATGAGCATGAGGGCTGAGTTCTCCTTTTGGTGTTTTTCTCTGGCCCATTCGATAGTATGATGTTTGAGTTGCGGTAGGTTCATGCAGAAGCCTTTTGCCAGTGAGTCTGTTCTATCAATCGGATTGTGATTCCAGAAATCCTTAACCAGCTTGATGTAAGAGGGATCCTGTAACCAGCCGTGGTTAAACTTGAAGGGGGCTTTTGGTTTTTTGATAGGCCCCGATAACTCCAGATAGATAGGATAATGATCAGATATTCCCCCAGAACCAACCCATTGTTTGTAATGATGAAGCTGTTGAAACAGAGTGCCTTTCATAATGAATCTATCTAGTCTGCGTGCCAGGGCAGCGTCACCAATTCTTCTGTTCCTCCAGGTGGGGAGTATTTTAATCATGGGAACATCGATCGGGTCATGACGTTCCAGGAGGTCGGTCATAAACCTGGTGATCGAGTCAATTTGTGCCGAAGATCCCCAAGATTCGCTGTATCCCAGGGAGAAATTTAGATCACCCCATATGATGGTATTCTCAGCCGAGAAGATAGATAAGCTCAAAAGGTGATTCCAGAAGGATTCCCTTTGATGACAGGGACCATATATGTTGATAACCCTGAGATTGATACCCAAATCAGCCGAGAAGAGGTCAAGTCCCAGGAATCCAGGTCCCCCCCACGTACCATGTGCCCTGATAGATGCAGGGTTAAAACCAATCGCAAGGCCCCCTGATCTACCCGATGAGTCCATCGCCGTGTATTGCCATCCCGGGGTAATGGAGGATAGAGAGGCAGATATGGAGTCAGCAGGGCCTAGGGTTTCCTGGAGGAGAATGATGTCAACAGGTGATGAATCAAACAGTCTTTGTAGGGCTAGTTTCTTGGAGGCACTAGCCAAGCCTCTGCAGTTGAAAAAAAGGCACTTCATGGAGGAAGATTGCCAGGGGTGTTCATTGCTCTAAGAACCCCAACAATGGTGGATTGTCACCCAGTGGCAACCTCAGCTCCCGCTCTCCTGATAGCTTTAGAAAGGTGTGATTTTCGCCCTCGAGCTGACAAAGGGGTCAAACCAGATGATGTGATACCCAGACCGGCAATTTTCAGATGAGATCCAAGGGTGTGGGAGCGAGGACGCAGATTATAATTGTGATTTGTGCCCCGGGATGAAGAGGGAGAAGAGGATGGCGAGGGGAGCTTATGAGAAGATGGAATGGAAGGAGCAAAAACCAGGGAGGAGGGCAATGAGTAGTGAGCGACAGACAATGAGGGAGAGAGTGAAGAGGTAACAATAGAGAAAATAGACAAAGGAGGGAAGAGAGAAGTACCCGGAGCGGATGTAGATGCTGAGGCTGCCCGAGATCTGGTAACCGGAGTTGATACATTGCAATGAGCGGATCCTGGTGCCTGATGTGGAGTGCTGGTGGGGATGCCCGATACCGGAGTGCGATGAGCGGCCGGTGATATAGTCCTCGAGGGTATGGTAGATGGCACAGGGGCCTCTTCTTGTTTCTTGTTGAGAGGGCAATCCTTGAATATATGACCCACCCTATGACAACGACGGCATCTGAATGGCACTCCTTCGTAGTCTAGAATTTGTACCCGCGTGAATCTGCCCCAGTGAAGTGTGATCTTTTCCTCCAAGCCATCACGAGTATCCAGGTGTACTAAGATGCGAGCAAGCGTTCTGTTCCTGGATTCCACGAAGGTACGATCATGATCGAGGTATGTTCCCAGGGCGTTCCCGATGCGAATGAAGACTTCTTCACTCCAATATTGGAGGGGGAGACCAGGCAGACGAACCCACAAAGGCCCAGCCCTAATCTGCTCTCGTTTAGGGTCGAAAAGGGGGCTCCATCTTTTTAACAGCACCAACGCCATCTCAATGTGCCAATATCTAGCTAATATCAAATCCGTGTAATTCTCCTTAGCGAAATGTAGGGCAAACCAACCTCGGGGTAGAACTTGCACTTCAGGAAGTTCTTTAAGAACCCCTCCCCAAATCTCCTTCACCCAAACGGTGAGCCGGGTTGCTGAATATGCACGCCCTCGAACATGCCCTACGAGAATGGTGTTCACCATTTTGGCTGCCTCCCCAATAGCCGACGTCTCTCCAAACCGAATAGAAATGTCCCTGGATGTAGCTTTGACACACTTAGTTCTTTTCTTTCCCGAACGCGGAGCTGAAGGGTGATCCGCTAAAGGGTCCGGGGAGCATTCCAGGGGAGTCGCCTTCGATGAACTGTCCCTGACAGCAGGGGTCTCAAAACAACCCGAGGGAGAGTGGAGGAGAGCAGAAGGCCTTGCCCCCGACGATTGTGGCGGTCCAGAAGATGTGGCAGCCAGGAACGAGGTGGTCGGTGGGTGTGGATCAAAGGATGGCGACGGGGGGATAATAGTCGACAGGAAACGGAGTGTCCCCGGAGACAGAGGTGGGAGATCCAAGCCAGGGGGCTCGAGAGGGGAGGAACCTTCAGGTAGGCGAGATGGGGGGGACCGGGATAGTAACCACCAGAGAGGGATGCGTCGATGGAAACAGTGAATGGCTAGGGCCAGCAGACGACGAAATGAAAGAAGGGCGATAAAAAATTACCTGAGATTGAAGTGGGTCATCAGAATAGTCAACCTCCTCCTCCGTTTCCATAACATCACCGACAGTATCTGAGGCCATATTGAAAACGACAGATGGGGCCTGAAAAGCCGGGCCAGGTAAACATGTAGATCAGGTGTGCGGTTAGTCCTCAGGCGATAGAGAGAGGGTTTTCAGAAACCCTAATCGAAACCCTCGCGGGCAGCTGCAGAGCGCCCCATCCGTTTTTCAAATCTCAGTTTAACTCCTATCACCAAGGTTTGTGTACTTCAGGATTTAGATTTATTTTCCAATACTTGGGAATAGAATGTCATCATATTTTCTGTATTTATCAAAACATTATACTTTATTATGTTATTAACAAAGATTTAAATGTAATAGAAAATATAATTCAACCCCACCACCCAAAATAATCCCAATTAACCTTTATTTTTCTCTTTAATTATATTTGGCCACCTTAAACTAACTTCAAAATTTCAATTATATTTGGCCATCTTAAACTAATTTCAAAATTTAAAATTCCTTTTAAATAGTATTTTTCACAATACAAAGTACTATTCCACATGTAAATAATAATTTAAATACCCAATATTAAACACCTTCACCAATTTCCTCACAAATTTCATGTCAGCAGGATTGTTTTATCTATCGAAACAAATCCCTTCTGGTCACCGCCAGTCCATTCGTGCGAACTTTCCTAGCAGTGCCGGTGCATGTGTACGAGTGAGGTAGGCATTACTTGTGTGAAATATAGACGTTGCGGACGGGTATCCCAATGTGTATTTTCTAACGCCAAACGCGTGTTCTATTGACTTTTAACACAGCTAAGTCCGGCCGTTATAAAATAGAGAGGTAAAAGCAAAAAATAAAAAATATAGGAGGGACACCTACATTTTGTTATAACATTTTCCACGCAAAAATACAAAACTGGTTCGGTTGGTTTTGCTCCCCATGAATTTCAAAGCCTCGCTTCGGTTGGTTTTGCCCCCTATGAATTTCAAATCCCGCACTTCACACTAGGCTACCAAGTTGCTTGCTCACACGTTGTCTTCAAAATAACAAAATCCATGACCTTCGCACCCATTTCACGCTAAAATCCCTGGGAACAACTCTGGAGATCGAATCCGCGACCCAGGCCAGATCTCCCTACCGTCCAAAACAACACATTCAAATTGCAAAATGATGGAGAACCAGTGCTAAAGATGCCTCCATCTACAAGCAACAAGCCGTCTCCGATGCGTACAGAAAACCAGGAGAAGGAGAACAGTGGCAATGCAGCAATTAAGAGCAGATATTCTTCGCACCCAGAACCACATCCACATCCTGGGAGCTCTGGGGCCAAAAGAAGGCCTACGCCCTCACGTACCCCTGGAACGCAACGATGGGAAGCTACCACGAAGGTTTTGAGTTCCGAGCGAAGGCCTCTTAAGGATATAACAACACCGACTTCCGATTCCGATTCCGGGCTGAAAAATGGCGCAGGAAGGGGTAATTCAGTCGAGAAGATGCATGGATCGAATCCTGATAAGCGGAGGCTAAATGGCATAGGTTTCGTTGCCAGAGGATTCATAAATCGGGACACGCCTGCAATTAGGGGCAGCTCGTCCTTGGAAGCTCCTAAAGGCTGCTTTGGGTTTCTGCAATCTACGAAGTCCGTTTCCTCAAAGGTGCGTAAGTGTAGCCCTACACCCATTGTTAGGCCCGCGGCCAGTAGGATTAGAGGAGACGGCATTCGAACCTCTGATCCGAAACCCAAAGAGAGAGTTGGGGAGAAGAACGGTGTTTTGCCTAGGAGTAACAGCGATGGGTGCAGGAGATTCGGTGGGGGTACTAGTTGGGCCAGAGATCGAACTCCCAGAAGCTCAAATGAGCTCAGCAATTCTGGACCTAGGAGCTTGAAGAACTCTGCTGAAATTGGTGTGAAAAGGTCCAAAGATAAGAGTTTGAAGGGCTCGGGGGAATTTGGTTTGAAGGA
The DNA here is from genome assembly GCA_000404065.3 of Pinus taeda. Classification (NCBI taxonomy): domain Eukaryota; kingdom Viridiplantae; phylum Streptophyta; class Pinopsida; order Pinales; family Pinaceae; genus Pinus; species Pinus taeda. Next base: position 43,048 of record APFE031486401.1, read on the forward strand.
CTCAAAGGATAAGGGTCTTCAGAATTCAGGTGGCAGGCAGAATTCTCCCATCTGTCCAACGGCGAAGAGTTTAGGAGAGAGGAAAATAAGCAGATCCGGGAGTCTCAGAACAACACCATGTCACAACGGGCTGAAGAAAAATTGTGGCATGGACACTCGGACGGCGGTTAAAACTTCGGGTGGCAATTATGGGTTAAGAAAGGGTGTTGCAGCTAAAAGTTCAGATGAAGTCCCAGGTAAAACGCATCCACAACAGGGTGAAGATGGGGCCCTTGAGAACGTTTCAGAGAGGGTTTCGAGCTGGAGACGCCAGGAACATGTGGGTGACAGCCTCTCTAATTCAAGATGTGCCTCAAATCCCAGCTGCCAAAGAAGAGCTCAAGAGATGAAGGTTAATTTGACAGCAATTGGTTCGCCCAGGGAAAAAACGGTTGCGGCAGTCCACAGATTTCAAGCAACTTCCTCGGACAAGGTACTTTCGGATTACTCTCATGTGACTCCTGCTCATAAATTTATTGAAAATATTTGTGCTTCTACACCTGCACCTAGATTGATTGGAAGGTATGGAGATTTCACTCCGGCACGCAAATTGGCTGCGACTGATGGAGATGTTACTCCTGCACATGCACATACATTGGTAGGAAGAAAATATGAAGATTGTAATCCTACCACGCAAGGTAGGATTGGGAAAGGAGGAGATGTTACTCCTGCTCCTCACACAATTGGAAAAGGAGGAGGAGACTTTACTCCTGCTCCCAGCCTGTTTGGAAAAGGAGGGGAAGGAACGGAGTGTACTCCTGCTCAGAATACAATGCATGCTACTCCTGAACAAAGAACACAAGTTACCCCTCCTGTTCAGCCCTCAATATCACCCGAGATCCATTCTCAGAGTTTAGATGAACTCGAGGGTGCTCGTCAATGCTTTGGCGCAGGACATGTGGTGGCTCCAGTAATAGGTAAGGTCAGAGACAGGAGAAAATGTAGGCCTAGAGGGATTTTGACTGTAGGGGAAGCAACACCCTTACCTCTAGAACACAACAGGCGGTTTTCTTTGGTTCCAGTGCCTGCAGCGGCCTATGTTAAGTGGATGTCTCCAGGAGAGGCAAAGAATCTCACTAGCCCTTCAAATTGTCAAGCCACTCCTTCTTCGGGTCAAGATACTCCTTCAGCTGGGTTCTGTACTAAAAATCCTAGCCCACAAATTACTCCTTCCTCAGGGTTCACTCAAGGCACTCCTTCAACTGGGTTCAATTCCTCAAATCCTAGCCCTCAAGCGACTCCCCTATCTGTGTTTAGTCAAGGTACTCTTTCAACTGTGTTCAGCTCAAAAAGTCCAAATTCCCAATCTACTCCTCTATCCGGGCCCACCCAAAAAAGTCCTCCTACTGGATTCAGTGCAAAAAATCCAAGTCCTCAAGCCATTCATCTTTCCGGGCTCGCTCAAGACCCTCCAACTGTATTGAGTTTGAAAAATCTCATACCTCAGAACTCTCCTATTGAGAGGTTCACTCAAGCTGTTCCTTTGTCATGCAGTTCACACTTTTCAAATCTTCAGTACACTCCATCCAGTTTATCTCCGGAGATGCAAACCCTTCACCCACCTCGACCATTTGGGCTGTCCACAGAAATGAAAAATGTTAGCCCGACATCTCCATATCAGTTCATTGAAGAAATGCCTCATTTTCCTGCTACTCTATCAAAGATTAGTCCAAATCTTCAAGTAGCTCGTGCTACTCCTCATTTTGGATTAGCCTCAGATTGTCAACATCTTCAAACGAATTCCCCTTATGTGTTCGACATAGAATTTCAAAATTGTCAGGTCACAGATAATCCCGGGTCTAGTCCAGCAGCTTCTTATGAACATGGGTTCCACCCACATATTTCTCCTCAATGTGGCGATTCCCAAGGGGCTGCCTCATCTGGGTTCAGCACAGAAATTCCCTCCCAATTTGGGTGCAATCCAGATATATTTCCTCCACGCATTATCTCACAGGGAACTCCCCCATCTTGGAACAATCAAATTGTTCCTTCTCAACTTGCTGTCAATTCAGATGTGGTCAGACTGGGCAAAACAAATGCTTCTCCAGTGGACAAGGATATTTTCAGACAGGAAATGCAAATGCCCATTTCATCTTCCGAGGATTTCACAAAGACAAGAATTTCATGGCGTGAAGGATTGATGAGCCGCATTTTTGAATTGGGTGAATTTGATTGCTCTGATTTGATTTTAGAGGAGGAGGGGGAGACGAAGGAGGATGAGATTAAATTTATTTCGGGAGAAAACCATCTGCTAGACATAGAAGATAATGTAAAACTTGAATACCCCAGCTCATTTGGCAATGAGTTGCAATTGGGTGCACCTTTTGGTTCATTTGAATACCTGAACAAGGCCACCACGGACAACCTTCCAGTGGATGATCTGTTTGATCCATTGGTAAAGTCGCACATAAGTCCTGCTTCTCAAGCAGCAGAAGTAGAGTCCATAGATACAGAGTATGTAAGAACATCATCGGGTGATTTGGATTGGACATTCTGGTACAGAAACCAGCTATTTGAAGAAGCAGCATGAGCAAACGCACAAGCATCATTGCTTGCATCTCCAGGGCAGTTCTTTCCGGCTATCATTTATTTCATTGCAAGATGCTGTCAGGAGTTTCTGCATTGCTTCTCTGCTATCTTTACATACGAGGCGGTATCCTTCAGCAGTTTCTTACACCAGGTTGCATATATACAATCATGGGGTTAGCTGAGCAAGCATTAAACCTGTTGGTTATCTCAAACATGTGGAGGCAAAAAAAAACAAGGACAAAAGGTATGTTTTTCAGCTATTGTTTCCTCCTGACAGCGCATGCTAGGATGATGCTTTCTTAGCCTCCAAGTAAGGCCCAATCCTACTCAAACTTTTCAAATATTATTGGTTGATCACTTGAACAGAATGAACCAAGATCTACCATGCAGCTAACTTCTTGTTGGTTACAATTTGTAACACCCTTATCAAGTAGGGAATGCAGTGGTTTGCTTGCTTGTTCTTGTACCCTGGGTACCCAATCTAATGTTGTTGCTTTCAATTTTAGAATGTCCATTTTCTCTTTTTCGCAGATCTTTTGATTCAATGAATCAAAACTAACCCACAATGCTCTCAGTTTATTGTGAGCATCCAACCTAAGGAGCAATGAACTGTTGCATTCATTATTTAATTGGATTACAATCTCCTAGAATAATTACATTGTTATTTATTTTATGAATGACTTGTTTGCTAGTGAAGAAACTCCTTGTAGCTTTTGTAATTGATAGCAGATGAAAGATGAACTTCATTCTCACACATTTCTTTATTAATCTCAAGTTCAACACGTGAAGATTGTTATGGAAGCTTTGTAACTTCTTCCCATTGATAATGAATGTAACGTGTTTATAATTATATATTTTATGTGCAATATGCAGCCCTACTTTTAAGCATAGATTTGACCACTTAGAGAAATCATCAGTGACCATTCAATCAAACATCCTGGAAATAATGATGATGCTGATCTTCTACATGAACACTAAGGTAGTTAACAAAGTAACCTATGGCAGGACCGCCACCTATCTATCTAACATTAATTTAAAGTTTCAAGTTGACTTATAACGTTTCTAAATTATCAGCTTGAGGGTTATCTATATTAATGTTATCATTCTCATCTTCTTCCAGACAGTTATTCGGTTGATTTATCTCATCTATTTCACCTTTTCCGTGTTTCTTAGAAGTTTAGATTATGAGGTGAATGAATCATTAGAACCAAGTTTTGTACAACTTTGTCATTAATGCACCTCCTACTTTTAGAGCTACGCAATATGTCTACAAATATTTAGGATATTTTATGTTGCAACTTGTATATTTATGTTTGTATTAGTGTTTTTTCCTTAGATAAAATATTTGTTTATTCTATTAAAAAAATGAAGAGAAATACATTCTGTAATGATAGATTAGTGAGATGATTCTCAAATGAGCATTCCTAAAATTACTCCTATAGCCTTCACTAAATGATCTCAAAACTGAAGAATTATGCCCTCCAGTATAGGCCAAAAATAAAGCAGTCATTTTAAGATACTGTCAAATATACAGAAAGTTAGGTTTGCCCAATGTACATCCAGGAATCTTCAAATTAATGTCCAGCACTAGACATGGATGTAACAGATCAAATTAAATAGAAGAGCAAAGCATTTGAAGGCATGGAGACCATCAACAGCAGCAGCTTAAACATAACTGATCTGATAACAGACTGGAGATCTGAAAATGGAAGTTGCCCCTCAATCAAATAGAGAAAGGAAGTATTCCTGAGCAACAGAACCATCTCTTGACTCCTTCCGCATGCATGAACCAACTACCAGCTGGAGCCTGCCCTTTGAAAGATTCAGCATCAGAGTTAAGTTATCTATGGACAGGAGCAAAGGAAATTGAGTTAAAGATAGAAAAATAGCTTTTCACCTTTTCATAGATAGGGCTCAACACTAAATTGATCATTCTGAATATTCCTTTTGATGAGTTGATAACCAGCAAAGATTGCCTAAACACCTGAAGATTTGACACTCCTCTGGCTGCAACAATATTTAAAAGAAATTTTATAGCCGGGATTTCAGTATAATTATTTGACATCCCCTCCCAGACCTGCTTTAAAACTAGTAAAATGAGAGTCACTTAAGAATAGTATGCTACCTGCACCACAGCGTGGTAGGGTGCCTTGACTGACCCCATCAAAAAATCCCCAAATCCCTGATTTTTCTATGAAGTTGTGGGATAAAATCTTCTGTGAGGAGATCTTGGCAACATATTTATAGTTTGTGAAAATGGATCTGTCTTGCAAAGCAGACCGAAACAGGCATGAATATGCTGTCAGTGTCAAATATGGCAGCAGTCCTAGCCCACCATATGCCCAGATTACAATTTATGGCAAGTCTTTAAACTTCTTCAGTTCTGGACTTTTTTGCCATTTTGTGAAACAGTCAGCAATAGACTCTCCTTGCAAGTTGTCCTCAATACCAGTTAGGGGGTCCATTTCTGCTCTCAGAGACCTATAATAAGAGTAAGAAATGAGTAGACGACTCAATAATCTCGAGGTCATTTTTACACAAGGGACATCAACCTAGTCCATGTATATTCCCAGGTAAGGGCTTTGTCCTTGATAGTGTTAAATTTTGGTAGCTATGGTCGGTCTTCATAATTTGTTCTAGCCCTCCAAATCCAAAGTAAAAAAAGGATAAATATGAAAGTGACTTTCAAGTTGGCTTCAAGAGAGGGAAAATGAACTTTGAAATTTAAATTATTCGTCTTCAAGATCATGTTGGCCAACCCCAGAGGTTCAAGTCGGCTCAAGGAATAGTCACACCACTTCGGGCATTCAAACCACTATATAAAGGCAACTTGTCCTACTCAAAAGCAATTAAAGATCACTTATCTTCTGTTCACACGTGGGAATTCTTTGAGGCAGCAGACTGAAGTCATCTAAGGCAGACCAAAGTTTCTTCTGAGGAAGATCAAAGTTTTTTGAGGCAAGCCAAAATTCTTTGAGGCACAGTTGACCAAATTCTGAGGTTAGGTTGACCAAATTTCTGAGGCTATCTCAGCTGGATGAATTTGTCACAGTTTGACCAGGTTTGACCTGGGTTTGGTTACTGGTCAGTTTGACTTTATTTGACTGGAAAGTTCGGATTGTACCTCTTGTTGAATTGGACTATTTCTCTAAGGAAAGGTTGCTAGGTTTTTCCTTGGTTTTTCTTAGGTTAAATTGTGTCTCTTTTGTTTGGCTGTCTCTTCATGATTCTATTGTCATCATTGTCTTTTCTGGGTATAATTGCTTAAGGATGAAGTGACACAAGATAACTAATGAAGAAATCATTGAAAGTAATTATCAGTCTAGGAAATCTTGAAAAATCAACAGAGAGCCAACCACATACAAATGCAAGATTTTAGAGAAGATCTAATCTTCCACAGTGGTTTCCATTACCATTAAGAATCCTTGTGTCTTAATTTTGGAGTGTAGATCCCTAAAGCAGGATTTTTGGACTATACTAACACATCCTCGATGCCTTTGATACGAGCATGACTTACCTTTAGCATTTCTCCTTTTCAAGACCTAAATCCACCTAATAACCCCTCTGATATCCTTGCTGCCATATAGTAGTTTGCTCAATTGAGGTTGCTTCAGCCAAATTGAAAACACCTTTCCTGTGAGCAGCGTTGATCAAATGGTTTGGTAACTTGTGAGAATCTCCACATGCCATCCATGGATCTATTCCAACCCTAGCGTCTTCCACCATTTCCAGTCTTCTAAACCAACCATTTCTCTGTCATGTGGAAGGCTAAGCCTATTGCTCTCCAAACTATGGATACATTGCGGGTGCCTTTAGATGGACTTCGTATTTAATCTCTAAAAACTGATGCATTTTTGAAATGAGCTTTTGTAAGCTCTTAGCTGTGATGCTTCTCCAAAGTGATGAATATTTTTAAGGTCCCCACCCCCACATCTTTGGGTTTGACAATAACTTGCCATTTGACTAAAGAAATGCCTTCTTTCTCTCTATTCCAAGGTCATAAGGTTGTATAACTTACCTTCTTGACTTTTTCAAGAACCCCTTTGCGAATATAAGACGAGTAATCCTAGTAGACTAGAATAGCTTTCAACACTGATTTCACTAAGATTAGTTTGCCATCTCTGACTAGCCATCTATTGCACCATAAATAAATTATTTTTCAACCTTAGCGATGAGCCATTTTCAATTGTGCATTCCATAATAATTGTGTTTTCTAAAAAAATCTACATAAACCCACTCTGAAAGTCAACTTGTTGACATGGAAAGAGTTGTACAAGTAACCTAATTTGATCTTCCAGTCCATGTAAAGAAATAGATGATTTTTGCATATTCACTTTCATCACAATAGCAATGTGATATAAATCAAGAACTTTCAACTTACAGGCCTCCAAGAACTATCAAAGATGAGAGAAATAAATATAGTTTCCTATAAATCTACCTTTAACAGAGCTTGATCTTCTAGCTGCTAACAAAGCCTTGTTGAGACTTTCAAATTTAATCAGGAACAACAATGAAGTCAAGAAACATCCCTTTCGAAGGTCCTTTTGAGGGTTTAAAAAACTTGTGGCAAAACCATTGATGAATGTTACAAAAGAGATTGAGTTCAAACATTCCATGATCTAGTTCACTATGAGAACATGGAAGCCCATATGAATCAATATTAGTCTCAAATATGGCCAATTTGCTTGAACATATGCCTTTGAAAGGTCCAACTTCAAAACCATGGTTGATATCTTCATTCTCTTAATAAAGTGCACACTCTCTTGCACCACTGCCATTGCTTCATAGATTTGTCGTCCATGGAGGAAACCAAATTGCTTTTAGGAGATGGCTTTAGAAAGAATTATCTTCACCTTGAATGCGATGGTTTTAGCTATAATCTTGTAATTATTGTTATGGTACAAATACATAAAAAAGTAGAAATACACACCATTTACAGCAAATGTGAGCGTAGAGCACAACTCCAATATATATAAGAGAGATAAGTTACACAATAGCTTCTTGACGAATATAACAACCACTTTGAAAGGTCCAACTTTAAAACCGTGGTTGACATCTTCCTTGTCTTAATAAAGTGCATGCCCTCTTGCACCACTTCCATTGCTTCATAGATTTGCCTTCCATGGAGGAAACCAAATTGCTTTTAGGAGATGGCTTTAGAGAGAATTATCTTTTCCTTGAATGCGATGATTTTAGCTATAATCTTGTAATTATTGGTATGGTCCAAATACATAAAAAACTAGAAATACACACCATTTACACCAAATGTGAGCACGGAGCACAACTCCAATATAGATAAGAGAGATAAGTTACATAATAGCTTCTTGACAAATAGAAAAACCACCTCCAAATACCCAAATACATTTATACATCCAAATCACATCTCCTCAATAATGACTATATGATTTCTATATACACCTATTGATGCATTGCGTATATGGCCCATTTTGTATTTGGCTGACCTTATTAACATCTACATTTACATTTACAAATTACATGTACATTTAATCCCATATGGCCCCCTTGTAGGATCATATCATATACATTTAACCTCATATATTCCTCCCTTGGGGTTATGTCATAGTACCCTCCTTCAAAAGATTTGTCCTCAAAGCTTTGCAATTAAGGGTGTTACATGTGATGAAATCAAATAATAGGATTTCCTTATATTCCTACATTCTTCATGCCATTGATAATGGTACATCCGTCCAAACTTAATTCTTTTCAATGTTAATCCTTGATGGCTAGTTGTTGCATAATTTTCTTTCCTTTGATTCCATGTAGTGTTGTTGTGACTTTTCCAATTTGTAGTAGTTGTTGGTCTATGATAATATCTTGTTGAATAATGATTTTGTGATATCTGATTCCATGAATATTGATGAGTATTTCAACTTCTAACTCTATAATGCTGATATTGATCTTATTGTTTTACTTGAAATCTTTCTTGGTAATGGCGATGTCGATATGTTTTCACATTTGATGGCTTTCCTTCTCTCTGCATACCCATTTTATATGTCTTCATTTATGTTAAAATTGTCAACTAGGGCCAAAATCCATATGGGTCACCTTATTTATGACAACTGATATTTTTCATGGATTCCTCTCTCTGAGAGGTGTAGGATTGATCTAAAGATCATCCGATTTCGACATGTAAAAATGAAGATATGAATTTGTTTGCATTATTGACAAATTGTCAAGGTCGGCCAGCAATCAAAACAGGCATTTTTACCCCTAGTTCATCATCAACGTTGCATATAAAAGGAGGAGACCTCAAGTCATTATTCCATCATCTCATCTTCTCTCATCTCTGTCTCCTCACTTGATTGGGTATGCAAATCTGGCAACTTTCTCTCACACATGCGAAGGAAGGAGGACTTTTTTGTTTGACCAACGTTGATTGCCCTAGTTGCTGGCAGCAATTTGACTTTTGTTGACCAACATTTGACTGGACTTTTATGGGTTGTTTTGCACTGTTTGGATTTGCTGTTGGAGGATGAAGTTGATTGGGTTTGATCGAGCTGCTTCAAGGAAGAATTCTGCCCTGTTTGACCATCGTTGACTTTTCTGGTTAGGGCTTTACTGTTGCTGTCATAAATGATCAGATTTGTAAATTTGTACTATCTCTCTCTGTTGAACTATTGAAGACTAAAAGAAGATTTGATCAAGGGTTTCCCCGCATTGGGGTTGGTGCCACATCTTGTGTCCTCTTATCTTGGCTTGTCTTCTATTGTTTATGTTTATGTTCTATTTGCATTTTACTATCATGCTGATGTGATTGCTAAATTGGATATTGATATTGGGCTAATTAAGAAATTGAATTAAATTGCTCTTAAGCATAAAATATACCAAAAATTAACATGGTATCAGAGCTGAGGTGAAGATAAATCCCAAGCAAGAGTGAGCAATCTCCAAAGACAGTTCGACAAGGACAAAAGGCTCAATGGGTTACTCATCCCACTTCTCGGCTGAAGACAAGCCTGTGAAAAGTTTGATTATCATGGATGGAAGATGTCTTTTGATTTGACATTGGAAGAACAAGAAGTGTTGGATTATGTGAGAGTGTTATGAAGAATTTGGTATCTACGGATAAATACTAATTCCCTAGACAATAGCTATATCTAGAACGACAGTTTAAAGCACTTTAACCTCTCTATAAACAATAGATAAGACAAAGAGAATGAGAGGACCTACTTGTACTTCCGCTTTCCTCTTGTCTCCTTTGTATCGATACTGTCGCTCCTTCCCATACTTAACACGCTTGAGAAGTACTTGTAAACATCAATAGAAGACAAAGAACTGATCAAAGCAAAAGATCTATTGATTACAAGTAAGCATCACATATCACGATAAGCATATGGAAAAAGGTGCAAATACTTTATTGAATAGAAGGAAGAATTTACTTTTGCCTTGAGTTGTCTTTTGCTGTTCATGTTTATGCTTTATCTACACTTTACTATCATGCTGATGTGATTGCTAATCTGAATATTGTCTTTGGGCTAAAATGAAAAGTTGAAGTAAATTGCTCTAAGCATAGAACATAGCTAAAATTTAACATGGTGTCAGAGGTGAGGTGAAGACAAAGCCCAAGCAAGAGTGAAAGAGCAATCATTGAAGACAGCTGGACAAGGTCAAAGGCTCAATGGGTTCCTCATCCCTCTTCTTGGCTGAAGACAAGATCCGCGGAAAGTTTGACTATCACGGATGGAAGATGTCTCTGGATCTGACATTGGAAGAGTAATGCTGAATTTCGTGAAGGGTAAAATCCCTAAGCCTCCATCAAATGCACCGGCTACTCCAAAGAACAAGTACTCTAAGGGTGAAGTCGAAGTGAAGAAGATTATCAGAGATTCCTTTGACAAGCATCTGGTAGCCTACCTAAAGGTCACTTCAATGGAAAGTCCGAATCTAAGGGTGGAAGGAAGGGCAAATGCCTTGCAATAAGTTTGGCCATTATGCGAGGGAGTGTTCAAATAGAGGGACACATCACATGATGATGATCTCAATCATTCTAGGGGCATCTTCAATGATCGAAGGAATAACAATGGAAAAAGAAAAAGTAATGCAGGACATCAAGGAAATAGTCGACCCTCCAAGAAAGCAAGGATCTCCAGGTATGAAGAATCAAATGTTGTTTCTGATAAGCAACAGGAGTATTATCTTATATTGTGGCCCTCTTCACTACCTCTCCTCTGGACTCTTTGGGAAATTGGCTTATTGATAGTGGTGCTTCAGTGCACTTCATCGGATTCAAGGAAGCGCTCTCTAATCTGATAGAGAAGGAAACAAACTTGGAGATTATTCTTGGAGATGATTTCTTTATGTCCCAAATCTTAAGAAGAACTTGGTGTCCATTTTGGTAATGGAAGACAAAGGTTACAAGGTGGCATTCATTGATGGAAAGGTACGTGTTTGGAAAATGAATTTTAAAGATGCTTTTACTCTTGGGTTCAGGATTGGCAATTTGTATCAAGTTGCAAGAGGTCCATTGGGGATCATGTCATGTGACACATCTCTTTTATGGCATCGGAGGTCTGCGCATCTTCATTGTAAGGCCCTGCCCGATGTGAAACAGTGGGTGATAGGGATGCTTGAATTCAAAGAAGAGCATGAAGGTACATGTCCGAGATGTACCGAAGGAAATCTTACAAGGGGACCATTCCCCTCATGTAATAGCAAGACCACAGATGTGGAACAACTTGAGGGGCTTGAGATTCATGATCTGGAATCTCATGTATGTAGGTGGAAGAAAGCTTTCTATGATCTAAAGCAAGCACCCCGAGCTTGGTATGAGAGGATTGATAACTATCTGATAACGCTGAGGTTCACTGGGAGTGAAGCCAAACCTTTGCTTGAAGGTTGTGGATGATAGACCTCTCATACCGGTACCTTGTGAAGACGACCTCTTTTTGGCGGGTACATACCCTCTCATTTGCAAAAGTAAGAGGGAGTTGGATTCTGAATTTGGAATGGTGGACTGCAAGCTTGTGACTACCCCGATAGACCCTAACTTTAAGAAGTTATGCAGTAGTGCTGTCGGATTTGAATTGGGAAATGCCTCTGAGTTTCGTCAACTCATGATAGCATTAATGTTCTTGGTGAACTCTTTTCCGGATATATGTTTTGCAGCTAGCATGTTGAGCTCATATATGGTTGAGCCTCATTGGATTGGTGCCAAGAATCTTTTGAGATATCTTCAGGGCACAATCTCTCATGGATTGAGATACATTGTTAGAAATGTGAGGCTGCATAGTTACTCTGATGCTGATTGGGCAGGCAATGTGGACGATTGTAAGAGCACTTCTGGGTGGCAATTATCTTTAGGTGCTGCTTCGATATCCTGGATGAGAAGGAAGGGAAAGACGGTTGTTTTGAGCACCATTGAGGCCAAATACATAGCTGAGAGTATGGCCTCCTGTGAAGCTGTCTGGTTGTGGAAGCTCTTCTGTGAGCTGTTTGGACACGTGCCGGATAGCATCGTGATCTTCTGTGACAACCAGAGTGGGATTCAATTGTTGAGGAATCCCGTGTCATATGATCGCTCTGAGCATATAGACATCATGTACTGCTTTATTTGGGATATGGTACAACGAGGAGCAAGAAGGCTCCAACACATTGGGACTGATGTGCAAGTCATCGATATTCTGACAAAGCCCCTGGGAAAGGTCAAATTCATGACTTTCCGAAAACTACCTGGAGTTGTGGAGAGACCCTCTCCTGAGGGTCCTGTATGATATGGACATTGAGATCTGGGAGCTCTGGGGGGGCTTGGGGGTACTTCTTGGAGTGATGAGAAACCATAGGGTGAGTGGTTCAACCTTCCCCTAGTGGTTTGCTATGTAGGCAAGATGAGTGGTTCATCCTTCTCCTGTTGAGACACAGTCATAGGGTGAGTGGTTCAACCTTCCCCTAGTGGTTTGTTGTGTACAGGGTGAGTGGTTCAACCTTCCCTTGGGGTACCCCATGGCGACATCTAGGCAGGATGAATGGTTCATCCTCTCTTGCTGAGACATCTTATCCATGCAGTCTGGGACTCATGGGAAGTACCTAACATCTGGCCAATGAGCTAGGAAATGAGGATAGGGACCATAGTACTATTGATGGACACATCATGTAGTACCGTACTCCCTATGCTGGGATGATATTGATCTGGGATCATTTGGAACTAATTTCGGATCAATAAGAGTGATATGAGATACTCTCGTCATTTGGAATTGATTTCGGATCAGTAAGAGTTATATGAGACACTCTTTATTTGGAACTGATTTTGGATATGTTAGAGTGTTATGAGACACTCTCTTTATTTGGAACTGATTTCGGATCAGTAAGAGTGGTATGAGACACTCTCTTTATTTGGAACTAATTTTGGATCAGTAAGAGTGGTATGAGACACTCTCTTTATATGGTACTGACTTCGGGTCAGTAGAGAATGGTATGATACATTCTCGATCACTTCTTCTTCTTCATGGTATGATACATTCTCGATCACTTCTTCTTCTTCATGGTTCAACAAAGCAGAGCAGTGCAGGGCATTGTGTTGATGGCAGAGGTAGTACAGTCTGGCAGATGGATTAGCAGATGGAGTTCTCCCTAGTTGAGACGGAGTGTTAAATTGGCAACTAGGGCCAAACTCCATGTGGGTCTTCTTATTTGTGGTAGCTGATATTTTTCTTGGATTCCTCTCGTCGAGAGGTGTAGGATTGATCTAAAGATCATCCGATTCTGACATGTATTCATGGAGATATGAATTTATTTGTGTTATGTGACAATTCGTCAAGGTTGGCCAGCAACCAAATTACCTCCACTCAACCTCAACGTTGCACCATAAATAGAGGTGGCCTTCAAGTCATTTGGTCACTCATCTCTTGTGAGATCTCTCTCTACTCGTTTGGGTTTTTGTGGAAAGATAGGCCTAGAACAGAAGGCATATACCTTGTCCTTGGGAGAAGGTCTATACGCTGCCCTATAGGAGATGCCCTAACCCTAGATGTAGTCAAAAGGAGAAGGCTCTACGCAGTCCTAGAAGACACTTCTATACGCTGTCCAAGAAGACTCATACGCTATCCAAAGCCACAGTCAAGGAGGGTTTTATATGCAGCTAGAGGAGGCTACTATTCACAACATTTAAGGGTGCCCTAGGCAGCAGCCGATGAGGGTTTTATGCAACAAGAGGCACTTATATGCAGTAGAGGAGGCCTAAGAAGAGCCCTCATCCGCTGTCCAATCAAGGAGTAATTTGGCTGCAGAGAAAATGATCAAGCCATGCCATAGCCGCAGAGAAAAGAGGGACTAATGCTGCCCTAAACACAGGTCGAATTCCGTAGCAACAACTGCCCTAATCCACTGTCCCAAGGTCCTTATTACGTAGCCCTAATCTGCTGTTAAGAGAGGCCCATGAGTAGCCTTGTGAAGACTCTTATTTGCTATTCAAAGAGATCCTTACACGCTATCCTAAGGTGACCTAAATTTGCAGCCTATTAGACTCTTATACACAGCTCAAAGAGACCTTGTTGCAGTCATCTTAATCGTTGTCATGATGCCACATTGTTGTAGGTGACAGTGTGGCCAAATTGAGGACTGTTTGGGCATGTTGGTGATTATTCTTGAGCTTGATTTGAAGGGAAGGAGAAAATCCGCTATAAGGAGCAACTAGAGGTTGTTGTGTAAGGGTTGTTTGGAGAGACTATAGTTGCAGTCCATTGTTGGGCTAGGCTGCATGCCATAGCTAGCAGTTGGAGACCTTTTTAGGAGTTGCGTTCATAAGGTAAGCAGTGCTATAATGCAGAGTTTCACTGGAGGACTGTATGAAGGCCAATCACTGTCTATAGGTGGACTGTGGAGTGTATTGCAGGTGTAGCACACTGAGTTTGTGCCCTAACCTGTAATCAGGTTTACCAAGATATGCTTTAGTCCTTTCAACGTATACAAGTTGCCAGATGGGCAACCTTGTCATGATTAGTGAAGCAACAAAGGAAGGCAAGTCCTATGGAAGGAAAGGTTTAGTATCTTCGGGTAATTGGTTGAGCTATTCTAGATCTATCATCTGCTGCATATCTTCAGTCCTTGTCATCGGATCTATTGTGTCATCTTCATGGTGAAGATCTCTGATGTCTGGTCTCCTATTTTGTCAAGTCAAAGTGTTGACATCAAATGTATTTGTACTATCTCTCTCTCTGTTGAATTATTGAAGAATATAAGAAGAATTGATCAAGAGTTTCCCCACATTGGGGTTTTCCCCTGGCTGGTGACACATCTTGTATCCTCTTGTCTTGGCTTGTCTTTTGCAGTTCATGTTTATGTTCTATCTGCACTTTACTATCATGTTGATGTAATGCTAATCTGAATATTGTCTTTGGGCTAAAACGCAAAGTTGAAGTAAATTGCTCTATGCATAGAACATACCTAAAATTTAACAAAGGGACACATCAAAAGATGATGATCACAATCATTCTAGGGGCAACTTCAACAACAATCGAAGGAATCACAGGTTCAATCGCAAAGGGAAAAGGAATGCGGGACATCAAGGAAATGGTCAACCCTCCAAGAAAACAAGAAACTCCAGGTATGAAGAATCAAATGTTGTTAACAATAAGCAAAAGGAATACTATCTTATATCGGCCCTCTCCACTACTTGTCCTCTGGACACTTTGGGGAATTGGCTAATTGATAGTGGTGCCTCAAGGCACTTCACCGAGTACAAGGAAGCTCTCTCTAATATGATAGAGAAGGAGACAAGCTTGGAGATTATTCTTAGAGACGATGCTATCTATCCCGTGAAAGGGGTAGGGAATGTTACCCTTCAATTGAATCAAGGTAACACTATTCATTTGCAAGAAGTACTATATGTACCTGATCTCAAGAAGAACTTGGTGTCCATTTCAACCATTGAGGACAAAGGATTCAAGGTGGCATTCATCGATGGAAAGGTACGTATTTGGAAAAGAAATTTTATAGATGCTTTTAGTCTTGGGTTCAAGGTTGACACTTTGTATCAAGTTGGAGGAAGTCCATTAGGAGCCTTGTCTTGTGACACATCTCTACAATCTGAACTATGGCAACGAAGGTTTGCCCATCTTCATTATAAAGCCCTACTCGATGTGAGACAGATGGTGACGGTATGCTTGAGTTCAAAGTAGAGCATGAAGGTGTATGTCCGGAACGTGCCGAAGGAAAACTTACAAGGGGACCATTCCCCTAAAGTAATAGCAAGACCACTGATATATTACAGTTGATCCACTCCGACATATCTGGTATGATGCCCGTAAATTCTTTGGGAGGATACTTATATTATCTCACTTTTATGGATGAC
Organism: Pinus taeda; assembly: GCA_000404065.3. Lineage (NCBI taxonomy): Eukaryota > Viridiplantae > Streptophyta > Pinopsida > Pinales > Pinaceae > Pinus > Pinus taeda. Next base: position 58,922 of record APFE031486401.1, read on the forward strand.
TATTCTCGCAAGACTTGGATCTACTTCTTGAAAAAGAAGGATGAAGTGTTCACCTGGTTTTGTCACTTCAAAGCCATGATCGAAAACCAATCCAAGAAGAGAATCAAGGTATTGAGGATTGATAATCGTCTGAGTACGAATCAAATGAATTCCATGACTATTGCAGAGAAGCTGGCATTAAGAGGGAGACCACAACACCATATACACTCTTGAGCAGAATGGTGTGGCTGAAAGGAAGAACCGTACTATTGTGGAAGTTGTTCGTGCCATGCTTCATGATGAAGGGCTTCCGAAGTTTCTATGGGTTGAAGTTGCGAATATTGCCGTGTATGTTCAAAACCGATGCCCTCATCAAGCATTGGACTCCAACACTCCCGAAGAAATATTCACTGGTAAGAAACCCGATGTCTCTCATTTTAGAATTTTAATAAGTCTCGTATATTTTCATGTGTCGAAAGAGAAAAGAAGCAAGTTGGGTGCATCTGGGAAGAAAGGAATCTTTGTGGACTATAGCGAAAATTCCAAAGGATATAGAATTTATGTGGTTGGACAAAAGGAAGTTGAGATAAGTCATGATGTCACCTTCGACGAAGATATGGCCCTTAGGAAGATCAACAACCTTCCTATCCTAAGGAAGGACAAAGAAGTTGACAGCAGAAATCAAGGTGCAAAAGAAGACAAAACGATGCTTGATGTTGATAAACCTATGGATCCTATTGATCCTCCTCCTCATGAGCCCTCCTCCTCCAAATGAAGACCCTCATGGCTTAGGGAGACTCTCGAAGATGCTGAGAGACACATTGCACCAAGGGGGACTTTCCGTGAAAGCAAGAAGCCGAACAAGTATCAAGGTATTTGACCGCCATGAGCACTATCATTCAAAATGAGCCTTTATCATTCAAAGAAGCTGTGAAGCATCAAGTATGAAAGGATGCTATGAATGAAGAATACAAGTCAATTATGAAGAATGATGTCTGGGATGTGGTCCATAGACGTCAGGACAAATCGGTTGTCACCTCTAAGTGGCTCTACAAAATCAAGCATGGAGCTGATGGAAGTGCAGATCCTCTCATTCACAAATGTAAGAGAGAGTTGGCTTCCGAATTTGAGATGAAGGACCTAGGACTGATGCACTACTTCCTAAGGTTGGAGGTCTGGCAAAAGGCAGGAGAAATTTTGCTATCTTAAGGAAAATATATTGTGAAGATATTGGAAATATTTGGGATGGTGGACTGTAAGCTTGTGACTACCCCGATGGAACTTAACAACTTCAAGAAGTTATGTGGTACTACTGCTGGACTTGTATTGGGAAATGCTTTTGAGTATCGTCAACTCATAGGAGTACTGATGTCTTTGGTGAACTCCTGTCCGCACATATGTTTTGCAATTAACACATTGAGCCAATATATGGTTGAGCCTCATCATACACATTGGATTGCTGCCAAGAATCTTCTGAAATATCTTCGAGGCACAATCACTCATGGACTGAGCTACACTGTCGGAGATGTGAGGCTGCATGGTTATTCTGATGTTGATTTGACCGACAATGTGGCGGATCGCAAGAGCACTTATGGGTGCTATTTCTCTTTGGGTTCTACTTTGATATCCTCGATGAGCAGGAAGCAGAAGTCGTTTGCCTTGAGCACCATTGAGGCCAAATACACTGCTGCGTGTATGGCCTCCTGTGAAGCTGTCTGGTTGAGGAAGCTCTTCAGTGAGCTGTTTGGACATGTGTTGGATACCACCGTGATCCTTTGCGACAACCAGAGTGGGATTCAATTATCAGAGAATCCCGTATTTCATGATCACTCCAAGCATATAGATATCAGGTACCACTTTATCCTAGATATGGTACAATGAGGAGAAATAAGGCTCCATCACATTGGGACTGATGAGCAGGTTGCCGACATTTTGACAAAGCCCCTAGGAAAGATCAAATTCTTGACTTTCCGAGAACTACTAGGAGTTGTGGAGAGACTCTGTTATGAGGGTCCTGTATGATATGGACATTGAGCTTTGGGAGCTCCGGGGGGCTTGGGGTACTTCTTGGAGCGATGAGCAGCCATAAGGTGAGTGGTTCATCCTTCCCCTAGAGGTTTCCTGTGTACAAGGTGAGTTGTTTAGCCTTCCCTTGTGATACCCCGTGGCGACAATGTAGGCAGGATGAGTGGTTCATCCTTCTCCTGTTGAGACATCCTACCCATATAGTCTGGGACTCATGGGAAGTACCTCTCATCTAGCCAATCAGGAGGGAAATGAGGATAGGGACCATAGTACTACCGATGGTTGCATCATGTACTACCGTACTCCCTATGCTAGGATGATATTGATTTGGGATCAATTGGAACTGACTTCGGGTCAGTGAGTGTGGTATGACACACTCTCTTTTGATTGGAACTGACTTCGTGTTAGTGAGAGTGGTATGAGACACCCTCTTTTATTTGGGACGGACTTCGAGTCAGTAGATAATGGTATGATACATTCTCGATCACTTCTTCTTCTTCATAGTTCAGTAGAGCAGAGCAGAGCTACGCTGAGCAATGCATTGATGGTAGAGATAGTACCCACTGGCAGATGGATTAGTAGATGGAGTTCTCCCTAGTTGAGAGGGAGTGTTAAAATTGACAACTAGGGCCAAACTCCATATGGGTCACCTTGTTTATGACAACTGGTATTTTTCTTGGATTCCTCTCTCTGAGAGATGTAGGATTGATCTAAAGATCATCTGATTTCGACATGTAAAAATGAAGATATGAATTTATTTGTATTATTCGCAAATTTTCAAGGTCGACCATCAATCAAAACAAGCATTTTTACCCCTAGTTCATCCTCAACGTTGCATATAAAAGGAGGAGACCTCAAGTCATTATTCCATCATTTCATCTTCACTCATCTCTCTCTCCTCACTTGATTGGGTATGCAAATCTGGCAGCTTTCTCTCACATGTGCGAAGGAAGGAGGACTTTTTTGTTTGACTGTGTTGACTAGGTTTGACCGAGTTGCAGGGAGATTGTTTTGTGCTGTGTTGACCAACGTTGACCTCACTTTGGGTGTGGCGGCTTCTCCTTGGCAGGCCATAGATTTGGGCATGAAAATCGAGGTGATCTGACCTTTGGTTTGACCAACGTTGACTGCCCTAGTTGCTGGCTATAGTTTGACTTTCATTGACTAGCATTTGACTGGATTTTTCCGGGTTGTTTTGGATTGTTTGGGTTTGTTGTTGGAGGTCGAAGTTGACTAGGTTTGACTGAGCTGCTTGAAGGAAGAATTTTGCCCTGTTTGACCAGTGTTGACTTTTCTGGTTAGGGCTTTACTGCTGCTGTCATAAATTATAAGAATTGTAAATTTGTACTATCTCTCTGTTGAACTATTGAAGACTAAAAGAAGATTTGATCAAGGGTTTCCCCACATTGGGGTTTGTCCCTGGCTGGTGCCACATCTTGTGTCCTCTTGTCTTAGTTTGTCTTCTACTGTTTATGTTTATGTTCTATCTGCATTTTACTATCACGCTGATGTGATTGCTAAACTGGATATTGATATTGGGCTAATTAAGAAATTGAAGTAAATTGCTCTTAAGCATAGAACAAACCAAAAATTAACAATTTAGGAGACAATAACTTTGTCTATCCTCTTTGACTAACTTAGCCTTGGAGATAATACAATCATATGATTCATATTTTACATGCACATCCTCTATATGGAGTTCAACTTCTTCAAGTAACTGTTGGTAATCTTCTTGAATCTTGTCTTCTTTCTCCTTTTGAAGTTTCAATGTGACCTTGTCTATCAAATTCCGATGTCCTTCAATTCTAGAATGCATTTTTGATTTTACCTCATTTGTGTTAAGGCCTTTTTCAATATTCTTGCAAATTTCCTCTAGTCTTTTGGTAGTCTCTTCATTTAAGTTTTTTGTTTCTTCACTTCAACAATGCTTCTTTTCTTCTTTCAATCTCTTGATGTCATCCAATAGGTTTTTATTAGGGTTTCATAATCTACATATTTCTTTTTCAATTTTTTGCTTGAATCATCCCTTTCTAATTTTGCATTGCTACTCTTAATGAGTGCTTCATTAAGGTTTTGTAACTTAGATAACCCATTCCCTTCCTCCTTGATCTCTTCTTTTGCTTCTTTTAACTTTTCTTGAATTTTGTACATTCCCTCCATTTTTGCATCTTGATCCATCTATTTGAGTTCCCTAGTGACATCTCTTCTATTATCAATAATACAACACCACTTCCAAGCTTCACTAGAAAAATAATAACTTACTTCAATAGGAGTCAAATCATGTTCCTTGGCCACTGTCAACCATTCCAAAGGATTGAGTTCATCTTTCTCCCTCTTTTGTAACATTGACTTTCAAGTGAGGTTGAGCTTAGACCCTCAAATTGAAATTCAGTGTTATCAATAATGATTGAATATAGATATTGCCATTTTTTCAATATAATTTGCCATATCTTCTCTTTCTAACAACTTTCAATCACATCAATTGGGACATCCCAATCAAAAGTTATGATAATTTGAAGTGTAACATACCCTTTAAAATGTTGTTATGGAATTTGTCCTAGTTGATATTTCATCTAGTGTATCTCTGCAACTTCAATCCTTTTGTGTCCAAAAATTTAGCTTGTACTACTTTGATATGTCTTCTTTGCAATCCCATACATTTGGAACAAATTGATGTGCCAAGTGAAACTTATGGTCACTTTCTCAAAACTCGCTGATTTTTCCTCTTCTTAAGAGCAATCTTGTACAACATGACATGTGTCCATTTTTCAAATATAATTATGCAAATTAAACATGAAGTACTTCTATACGTTTCCTCAGATCCTTGAAAACCTCACAAATTTGAAACTTCTTTAGGAAAAATTTACAATGAGCATAGCAAGATGATTAAGATGATTTGTTTGAAATCGATTCCTAGATTAGTCACAAACCCTAACTTTTATAGGGTATGTCTCTGAAAGTATAGTGAACCAGAATCTAAATTTTTTACCGATAGTACCATAATATTTCTCCCTAGTCTCCTCAAAATTTCACGATCTAAAGCTTCCCATAAAAAAATTATAGTGAAAATTCCAAGATGACTTGTTTAACATTGGACTAGTTAGAAACCCTAACTTCCATAGAGTATATCTATGAAATTATGGCGAACCAAAATTTAAAATAGTAATCACTGTACTTTGATACCCCTCCTTAGTATCCTCAAAATTTCGCTGTTTGAAGCTTCTAATAAAAAAATTATAATGAAAACTCCAAGATGACTTGTTTGAAGTTGATTTCATGATCCTTAGAAACCCTAACTTTTATAGGGTTTGTCTCAAAAAATATAATGAACCAAAAATAAGATTTTTAAACCATTTGTACTCTCATATCGCTCCTCAATATTATGAAAGCTTTATGTATTCACATGAAAAGAGATAGCAAAAATGTAAAGTTGACTTGTTTAAGATTAATTTCAGAATTAGTCACAAACCTTAACTTTTATAGACTATATCTCTGAAAATATAGTGAACCAAAACTTAAAATTTTGATCACTTGTATGTTGCTCTTTCTTCTCGATCTCCTCAAAATTTCATGATCTAAAACTACTTGAAAAAAGAAGTTATAGCGAAAATTCCAAGATGACTTGTTTTAAGCAATGCAATAATAGGATCATTGCTTTGATACCAAATGTTATGATCCAACTACATAAAACCCAAGAGTGCATACAACATACACCAATGTAAGTGTGGAGCACAACTCTAATATAAATATTAGAGAGACAAGTTTCATAATATCTTCTTAAAGAATATGAGAACCACCTCCAAATACCTAAATAAATTCATACATCCAAATCACATCTCATCAATAATGACTATATGATTTCTATATATATCTATTCACACATTGCAAATGTGGCCCCTTTCTTATTAGGTCGACTCTATTACATCTACATTTAACCCTATATATACCTCCCCTTGGGGTCATATCATGTGCATTTAAGCTCATTGTTAGACACCTAATCCTTAGGGATTGGGTGAATAACTTGTAAATATGTAAATAAAGAGAAATATGAATAATTAGAATAGGAATCGACCTTGGGAGATGAATCCCAAGGGTCACTCTTCTATGTTATATAAGTCTACTCTCATTAATGCAATAGTAACCTAATTCGGGAGTTATTTCTTGGCTTGACATGGTATTAGATCTAAGTCTAGGTGTCTCTGCCTTGCTCACTGTAACTCCTCCTTTGTCTAACATCTCTATTGCTCTATCGGCACCCTTGTCACATATAGATCTGAAAAGCATTAAAAAATGTTTCTCAGTGCCTTTGCCCATGTACGTTTATTTTGGTGCTTGGTTTGCATGTTGAAATGGCCTCTATTCTTTGCTCTTTCTTTGTGCCTATGCCTGCAAAACCCTATTTGTTTAATGTCTGTGGCCTATTTATTCTTATCCTCACTCTAGCATATAGTATGTAACATCGTCATCAAATGTGAGGTTGTGTTCGCATATAACGGTTGGACCTTAGTTCTTTGCCTTTGCATTCTCGTTCCAATGAGCACAATATATTTTGACTAGCCACCCCTTTCTATTTTCGAACAATATGTCATGTTACCTCTGGTTTGGGTTTTAGGCAAAAAATTGCCATGAAAATGAAATTGCGTGGCACATTTGATCTTGGATCTTGTGCAGAAAAAGCTTGTAATTAGGAGAGTCAAATGTTGTTGGGACCAAAGTAGTTCATATTGAGCTCATAATTGGAATAATAGAGTGTCGTTTGAATTGAAGTAGTTTTGATCGAGCTCATAATTTGAATTGGGAGCTATCATGGGACCTATGCCTCATTGTCTCAAAGCCAACTTGCAATTTGAACAAGAATCATAGAGTTTTTTTGTCTTTGGTGTGAAGGCCTAGAAAATTGGTCTCACTTACGTGGGTTCTTTGCTAAAGATTACAATTGATACTTGCTCATGTGGGTACCACGTGTTGAGGGATTTTGAGGCACCCTTGGTTTGTTATTGACTCACGGGATTGTGAATGCAGATTCCTAAAGGTTCTACCTGAATCATACAACACAATTTTTTAAACTGCCAATTAACTTCTTGATAAATTCAAAACTCTACTAAAAAATGTATTCCCTTATCTCTATTGTTGGTGTGGTGCTGATTTGCAAAGAGAACTCAAAGAATGGTGAAGAAATATTAGCCATACTTTTATTTTTTATTATTTATGGAAGGGGATTTGTGAAGGTGAGGATGATAACCTGCCAAAGGCCTGAGATAAAGAGGTCAATTGGGAGAACAAGGACAACAAAGCCTATACTGTGATTGTTGCTTTTGTAAGTGAAGAGGTGAGTCATCTTACAATTTCAATTACATGTTTTTATGGTGCATTAAAAAAGTTAGAAGATCTATATGGTTCACACTAAAAATTGGAAATTGTTAAGTTGATGGTCAAACTCTTCAACCTTGAGTTGAAGGATGTTGACCCCTTAGCCCTTACCTCAAAGATTAGAGCCATCATGCATGATGTAGATGCCATTGGAGTTAAAATGGACAATCTTCTCACAACCTTGGTCAAGGCCATCTATCTTACATACTCTCACTATCTTGAATCCCTACAAACTAGTGCGTGACACACTGGTGGAAAAGTTTGCAGAATGAGAGAGAGCTTTTGAGAAGAGGAAGATAGCATCTCAGTCCCCTGAAGAAGCAGCGAGCCTTGCTTAGAAAGAGAAGAATTAGTCACGCGATTCTCCTAAAAAACGAGGCTGCAAAAGATGACGTGAAAGGAAGAATCACAGAGGAAAGGGGGTAAATATCATCAAGGAGAAAGATCTGATCTTCATTGCATTTGTTGTGACATAGATGGACATGATGCATCTACATGCATAACCCCTTGGGAGAGGATCAAGAAAGATTGCAACGAAGACAAAGGTAAAACACTAGATCTAGCAAAAGGTAAGTCCTTGAATTTGCTCATTACATTGTTGCTCATTGCAATATTGGAGTAATTGAAAATTTGTTTCATACTTCATTTGCTTCTGGGAGAGATGCATGGTGGCATGATATAGGTGTAACATGCCATATGACATTTCAGAAAGACTTCTTTGAAGACATCAATGACAATGTGGATGGAGTATTGTACTTCGCAGACAAGTCAAGTCTCAAGCCATTTGAACTGGGCGCCGTCAAGCTTAAACTGCGTGGACTTCTTGATTTTCTTTCGCATGATGTACTCTACCTTCCAGAACTACAAAGAAACTTGCTATCCCTTGTTCGCATTCGTCAATAGGGCCACTCTATTCATATGTTTGATGGGAAAGAAGAGATGAGGAAAGCATTTGACAACATAGTTGTCATTAACTCAGTCCCTTGAAGAAGCAATGTGCCTTGCTCAGAAAGAGAAGAATCAGTCACGTGATTCTCCTAAAAAAAGAGGTAGCAAAAGACATGGAAGGAAGATTCATAGAGGCAAGTGGATAAACATCATCAAGGAAAAAGATCTAATCTTCATTGCATTTGTTGCGATAGAGATGGACATGATGCATCTACATGCAAAACCCCAATGAGAGGATCAAACAAGACTGCAAAGAAGACAAAGGTAAAACACTAGATCCAACAAAAGGGAAAGCAACTGAATTTTCTCATTACATTGTTGCCCATTGCAATATTGGAGTAACTGAAAATTTGTTTCATACTTCATTTGTTTCTTGGAGAGATGCATCGCTGTATCTTCTTTGAAGACCTCAATGAAAATGTAGATGTTATAGTGTACTTTGCAGACAAGTCAAGTCTCAAGCCATTTGGACTTGGCACCATTAGGCTTAAACTGCCTGGACTTCCTGGTTTTTTCTGCATGATGTCTTCTACCTTCTAGAACTACATAAAAACTTGCTATCCCTTGTTCACATTCGTAAACAGGGCCATTTTATTCACATGTCTTATGGGAAAGTAGAGATAAGGAAAGCATTTGACAACATAGTTGTCTTGATTCTAGTCCCCTAAAGAAGTACTGTGCCTTGCTCAAAAAGAGAAGAATCAATCACGTGATTCTGCTAAAAAATAGGCAACAAAAGATGACGTGGAAGGAAGAATTAGAGAGTCAAGGGGGTAAACACCATGAAGGAGAAAGATTGGATCTTCAATGCATTCCCTGCGACAAAAATGGACATGATGCATCTACTTGCAGAACCCCTTGGGAGAGGATCAAACAAGACCGCAAAAAAGGCAAACGTAAAACACTAGATCCAACAAAAGGTAAAGCACATGAGTCTGCTCATTACATTGTTGTCCATTGCAATATTGGAGTAATTGAAAATTTGTTTCATACATCATTTGCTTCTTGGAGGGATGCATGGCTGCGTGATATAAGTGTAACATGCCATGTGACATTTTGCAAAGACTTCTTTGAAGACCTTAATGACAATGTAGATGGAGCAGTGTAATTTGCAGACAAGTCAAGTCTCAAGCCATTAGGACTTGGCACCATCTAGCTTAAACTTCCTGATTTTCTTCTACATGGTGCACTTTACCTTCGAGAACTGTGGAGAAACCTACTATCCCTTGTTCACATTTGTCAATAGGGCTAGTCTATTCACATGTTTGAAGGGAAAGTAGAGATAAGGAAAGCATTTGACATATAGTTGACATGATCTCAGTCCCTTGAAGAAGTAGTGTGCCTTGCTCAAAAAGAGAAGAATCAATCACGTGATTCTGCTAAAAAAGAGGCAACAAAAGACATGGAAGGAAGAATCACATAGGCAAGGGGATAAACGCCATCAAGGAGAAAGATCTGATCTTCACTGCATTTGTTGGGACAAAGATGGACATTATGCATCTACATGCAAAACTCACTGTGAGAGGATCAAACAATATTGCAAAGAAGACAAAGGTAAAACACCATATCCAACAAAAGGGAAAGCACTTGAATTTGCTCATTATGTTGTTCCCCATTGCAATATTGGAGTAGTTGAAAATTTGTTTCATACTTCATTTGCTTATTGGAGAGATACATGACTGCGGTTGTTGGGAAAAAGATGGACATGATGCATCTACATGTTGAGCCCCCTGTGAGAGGATCAAACAATACTGCAAAGAAGACAAAGGTAAAACACTAGATCCAACAAAAGGGAAAGCACTTGAATTTGCTCATTACATTGTTGCCCATTGCAATGTTGGAGTAACTGAAAATTTGTTTCATACTTCATTTGCTTCTTGGAGAGATACTTGACTGCTTGATACAAGTGGAACATTGTTAATTTTAGGCATGTTCTATGCTTAGCGCAATTTACTTCAATTTTTCCATATTAGCCCAATGACAATATTCAGATTAGCAATCACATCAACATGATAGTAAAGTTTAGATAGAACATAAACATAAATCGCAGAAAACAAGGCAAGACAAGAGGACACAAGATGTGGTGCCAGTCAGGGACAAACCCTAATGTGGGGAAACCCTTGATCAATTCTTCTTATTTTCTTCAATAGTTCAACAGAGAGAGATAGTACATATACATCAGAAGTCAACACTTTGACTTGACAAAATAAGAGCAAAGATCTTCGCCATGAAGATGAGGTTGCAGATCTGAGGACATGGGTTGCAGTTTTGAACTCGGATGAAGGCAAACATTCTTCCAAGGTGATTCCATCACCTTGCTGCATCCATCACCATGCTGCATCTCATCATGCTGCATCCTACATCATGCTGTATCCTTCATCGTAATGCAACTCATCATGTTGCATCTCATCATGCTGCATCCTATCATGCTGCATCCCATCATGCTACATTTCATCATCACTATGCAACACTTAATTACACTTTTGCACCCAACATGCTATCCCCTACATGTTGCATACTACAATACTGCAACATTATCATGGAATAGCCTTAGCTACTTGCTATGGCTTGCAGCCTAGCAAAGCAACTAGCTGTAACTTGTAGATATGATTTAGCAAAGGTACCTCACTGTACCTCATCCGAGATATCAAACCTCCAAGAAGGATATCCTAAACTCTCCTCCATAATACGGACCTGTGCTCCATCCATGATTGCATTAGTCACCTAGATCCTACACCCAATACTGTAGCTTGACTTCACTTGCTCCCACACACTGCATAAACTTTTGTCCGCACATGGACAACCTTCCACCTAGCACAAACTCATCATAGATACAACATGCATCTTCCTCTTGATTGATATATCTCTGCCGCTATTTAAGGTCTGGTTAGGGCAAGATGACAGTGATCTTCAGCCCACTCAAACATGCCCAAACTTCCTTGAAATTGCTGTGGCCTTACCTTTTCTTCTTGCTAAGCTGAACTGCTCCTTAAAATAGACACTCAACCTCTTTTTACAGCTGCCCAAAATGACGTGCCACTGCCTGAAGACTTCAATACCCTGCGACTCCTTAAAGAAGAGGTAATTCAGCCCTCAAGTGACCCGAAAACAACCCAAAATTCTTCTATGGGCCGCGACTTCCTTTCCCCTCAGCTCGGACCTGTGTAGAGGATGAAACTTACCCAAAACAGTCCTATCATTCCTCACGTCTTGTCCTTAATTAACTGCGGCTGCTTCAGAAGTGTATCTTAATGTGTTTTGTTCACTTGTGGCTAGGGCACAAACAAAACTGCGGTTAGGGCTCTTCTGTGTAGAAGGGCTCTTTTGAACATATAGGTGCCTTTATTCACGCCTGCGTTAAGCCTTCTTCCATGATTGTGTTAGGGCTATTTCCATGACAACGTTAGGGCTAGGACATCTCCTTTTAGGGCAGCGTATACTCTTGGTGACTTCTCCTTCCACCAAATCCCAAACGAGTGGAGAGGAAGAGATCACAAGAGGTGTGAGTATGTGTCTCAAATGCCTTGCAAACCTCTCCTATTTATAGTGCAACGATGAGGATAAGTGGGGGGTAATTTGGTTGTTGACCGACCTTGACGAATTGTCACATAACACAAATAAATTCATATCTCCATAAATACATGTCGGAATCGGATGATCTTTAGATCAATCCTACACCTCTCGACGAGAGGAATCGAAGCAAAATATCAGCTGGCATAAATAAGAAGACCCACATGGAGTTTGGCCCTAGTGGCCAATTTTAACAAACATTCCATATGAACTTTGGGAAAGACTTCTTTGAAGACCTCAATGACATTGTAGATGGAGTAGTGTACTTTGCAGACAAGTCAAGTCTCAAGCCATTTGGACTTGGCACCATCAACCTTAAATTGCTTGGACTTCTTGATGTTTTTCTACATGACGTACTCTACCTTACAGAACTATGAAGAATCTTGCTATCCCTTGTTCACATTCGTCAACAAGGCCACTCTATTTGTTGAAATTTGATGACTAAAAAGTTTCCTGCAATCCCAACCCAGTTTTAATTTCACCTTATCACTCCCATTCAGTTAAATGCGCTTTCCCATAAACATACATTCAACATATAGAATTCTGGAAATGAAATTTTCAGGTTAAAACACATGGGACTATCGACACATGCTGAAAATAAATATGTACATAAACAAACCAACAACACACATAAAAATACGCAGATTTTTGGTCAACTTAGACCTAGGCAAAACCCTTTCAATATTCTCCTGGGAAAACCTGTTAGAGATATTTTCAAATTTATTTATCTTTCAAGTCCAGGAAAAATACATTTGCAAACAAACAAAACAACAAAATACAACTTATCTCTTCAGCCCAAAACTTCTTGAAAATCATGCCCAATTTGCCTCGATTTTTGTGCCCACTTGAAGTTGAAAATATGTACTCTACAGATTTCGTACAGATTGCACGGATTTTCGTACTGTTGTATGGATGATACAATTTTTCTTCAAAAACTTCTCTTGAATGGTGTGCAACTCATAGCATTAAATGTTGTTCTTATTGTACCTTCTGATGTCTTCTATCCCTTGATTTTTGTGCCCAACTTTGTCCAGAAATCACTCTTTCAGCTTGCTGCAACAAATTTCTTCTTGAGAACTTTTCTCTAGCTCTTAGCCTCCTTTCTCCAATCTGCTCATGAAGAATGAATGCAATCTCTTTTTTTCTTTTCCCCCTTTTGTTTCCCTAAATGTCTTTTGGACAACCTTAAGATCTAATGGCTCAGATTCATTTAGATCAAGGAATGAGAATAAATGTGCATTTAATTCTCACTTTCTATTTTTAACTCACCCATTAAATAAAGTACCCACATTGTACTTTATGTCTAAAGTCACTTTTCATTTTATAATTTAACATTGACTTTACCACTTATCAAGTGACTCACTTTTCCCTAGGTAGAGACTAACCACTTGTCCAAGGTACATTAAAAATCAACACTCCCTCTTACTGAGGAAAGTGTTTCTCACCACACCCATCTTGTCCCTGAAATGGACATGCTTGCTTCTTGGCAAGGACTTCGTGAGAACGTAGGCCACTTGCTCATCTGTTGATATATACTCCAGCTACACTGCCCCCTTCTGAACATAGTCCCTGATGAAATGATATCTGATGTCAATGTGTTTTGACCTGTCATCAAACACTGGATTCTCCATGAGTCTAATGCAACTGTGATTATCACAGTGAATAATCCTCGGCCTCAACTCCTGATCAAATAGGCCATACAACAACTTGCGAAGCTAAATGGCCTCACAACTAGCCTGGCTAGCAGCCATATACTTAGCCTCAAAAGCGCTCAAAGTAACTGACTTTTGATTTCAATTGAACCACGACACAACTGCTGAACCCAATCCGAAGCAACACCCTGAAGTGCTTTTCTTGTCAGAAGCACAACCTACCCAATCTACATCTTGTGTAACTTGCCAACTTCATTCCATCTCCTCGCTTATAGTCCAAACCATAATCAACAGTCCCCTGAACGTAGCGAAGAATGTGCTTTGTAGCTACCCGGTGCACCCTCCTAGGCCCAACCGTTAACTGGATAAGTGTGTTCATTGCAAGGCATATATCTGGCCTAGTGTTGACTAGATACATCGAGGGCCCAATACGCTGCCTATACAATGTGGGATCCACCAAACTAGAATCTGAAGCATGAAGCTTCTTCCAGTTGGTGATCATAAGTGTCGACATGGGTCTACAGTCTGCCATGTGAAATATGCTCAACACATCCACAAGATATTGCCCTTGCCCTAGAAAGATATGCCCCTCCTCTTTCCACACCTCAAGCCCCAAAAAGGAATGCATCAGCCCAATGTCCTTCATCTTGAACTCCATAGCAAGATCCTCCTTGCAACCACTAATTAATGTCTCTACCCCAGTAATGAACAAGTCATCAACATACAACACAAGAATGAGCAGATCATCCCCTACAACAATGTAGTATAGGTTCGGATCTGCATCACTCTTCTTGAAACCCATATGCTGCAAGTAAGTATCAATCCTCGAATACCAAGCTCTCGGAGCTTGCTTAAGTCCGTAGAGTGCTTGCCTCAGCCGACATACATGGGTGTCCCGTATAGGTACCTCAAAGCCTTATGGCTGCTCAACATACGCCTCCTCCTCTATAACTCCATTCAGAAATGCGATCTTCACATCCATTTGATGGATATGCCAACCCATTTTTGCGACAATAGAAATAAGGGACTGGATAAAAGTATACCGAGCTATGGGAGCGAAGGTCTCACCATAGTCAACTCCCTCTATTTGTGAGAACCCTGTAGCCATGAACCTCTCAATGCTGCCATCCGCAACATGCTTAGCCACTAGGAAGTCACAACTGACTTGCCCTCAGCCCCAGGCACCACTTCCCAGACATTGTTCTTAATGATAGAGGCATACTCCTCCACCATAACATCTCTCCATACCTCTTGGCTGGCAGCCTACTCATAGCTAGTAGGCTCAGAGTCAAGAATGCTGGTAGCCTTGGCTACATAATTGCAAAATCGCTCAGGTGGCACACTCTCCTTGTTCACCCTCTTCGGAGGACCAATGGACTTCGGTTCCTTCAAGGTGTCTTGAGCCACTTGGGCCTCCTCTTCCCTGAAGAAGCTTCCCCATAGGGAACTTTCTCCTTTGGCCCCCAATCTGGTGAACCTGAAGGTCTGCCAACTAACCTTCGTGTGCCTGTACCAACACTTGTCCTCGAAGAACGTGTACTAGCACCTGTGCTTGTGTCAGCTGAAGTGCCTTGTGAACTCTGTACCATTGGACTCCCTAAAGAAGTGCTTGGTGAACTCGCCAATGGTGCCTTAGATGTCAATGACATTGAAGTACCTCCTGTACCAGTCGATCCAGAACCTTGAGGTCCTTCTCCCTATACCTGACCTCCCTGCTGAGGAGAATTCTGTGATTCTCTCTCATCATACTCTCGTGATCTTCGATAGGCCCTCTCCTCTTCAAACTTCACATCCCTCCTAATCACCACTCTCTGTGTAGAAGGAATGAAGATTCGATAGGCCTTCGAAGTCTCGCTGTAACCCATAAAGATACCATAAAGGGGATATTCTTATATTCCCTTTGCTCCTTGGGGATATAAGAATATGTGAGACATCCAAAGATACAAAGATGTCCCATAGGAGGCTTCTCTCCAGTGAAAGCCTCCTTCGGAGTCATATTCCCCAATACTCTGTGAGGACTCCTGTTCTGATGATAAACAACAGTATTGTTGGCCTCAACCCACAAAAACAAAGGCAAACCCTGATCATGAATCATCGCTCTAGCAACCCCAACAATAGTATTGTTCTTCCTTTCAGACACCCCATTATGTTGAGGGTTGTAAGGAAACGTGAACTCTCTCCTAATGCTCTCCTGTACATAGAAGTCAGAAAACCCACCATCGGTGTACTCACCACCATTGTCTGACCTCAAGACTCGAATCTTCCTAGCTGTCTGCTTTTCCACAAGAGCTTTGAACTCTTTAAAGCGATTGCAAACCTCACCCTTGGTCTTCAGGAAATATATCCAAATCCTCTTAGAGTAGTCATCAATGAATATAACACAATACTCATAACCACCCAAAGCCACATGAGACATACGACCACTAACATCAGTATGAATCAACTCTAGTATACTTGTAGATCTGCTGTCGCTTGCTGGGAACGATAACTTGGTGTACTTGTCCAAACCACACCCTCTGTAGAGCTCATAATGCTTGACACTGAAATCAGGAACTCTAGTAGTGATCTCCCTCAGTACCCTCAAAGCTCCATGATGCATATGCGCCATCCTCCGGTGCCATAACTCGCACAAGTATATACTGTTGGTGGTACTAGTGTGAGTGCTACCAGATGTGCTACTCACCAATGCTCCTGCCAACTGAAAACTGAACCTGTATAGTTTCCTAGAGGGGATTCCTATCACTTTCGCTGAAGTGATGGAAGCTCCCTTGGGATGCATCAATACCTGCCCTCCTGAGAAAGTGATGTCAAACCCCGTCTCCTCCATAGTAGACAATGAAATCAAGTTCTTCTTCATCCCTGGAACATACAAAACATCCATGACCTTCAAAGGAGGCAAAGACTCCCTCTCAAAGGTCACAGTCCCCACACCAACAACTCTCACAGTGCGGTCATCTCCTAGTACAATCTCAATATCTAGTGCCCTCTCTGCAAGCTTTGAAAAGAACTCCCGTGCACTTGTCATATGGCGGGAAGTCCCGCTGTCTATGTACCACACATTGGATGATGTACTCCTATTAGATGTAGAAGTAATAAATGCAAAGTCCTTGTCAAATTGTGAAGCAAACTACTCCACCTCTACTGAAGCTGCATTACCCTTCTTCCCCTTGTTCTTCCTCTTAGGACACGTAGCAGCATTGTGTCCCATCTTCTGACATGCCCAACATTTGACTTTGGACATATTCGTATCTTCTTCTTCTTCTCTTTTCCCTTAGCCCCATCTGATGAGGCCCCTTTCTTGGCCTTCCCTTTGTTCTCCCCCCTGGCTGTCAAGGCTACTTCCTCCTCATCTTTTATCTTCACCCCACAACTGCCAATCTTTCGTATCTCATGCTGCACACAATCATTCCAAAATCTGTCCCAATTGGGAAGATTCTCCCTAGAGGTAACAACATCTCCAAAGACCTCCCAAGCCTTAGGAAGTCTCGCTACAACTATCCTAAGTAACTCTATGGGTGCAACTGCCTCACTTATAACAGTCAAATCATCACATACTTGTTTGACCCTGCCAAGATAATGAACTACACTTTCAACCTTTGTCATCCTGATGTTCTTCAATTGTTCTTTGAGTACCATCTTCCCGCTCTCATTAGTTCTTTGATAGAGAGTGGTTAGAGATGTCCACATCTGATATGCATTTGTGTTTCCTCTCACCTAAGGAACCACATGATCTTTCAAACTGTCCATCAAAATCCTTTTTGCCTTTGCATTATTTTTTGTGAATTCAGCAAGTTCATCTGCAACAGTAGGAGGTACAATCACTTGCTGCACTATGTCCCAAACTGCTGCCTCTTCAAACACTGTTTGAATTTTGTCCTTCCAAATGGCATAGTTGGATATCCCATCTAGTCTGCCCTCTATCCTTAAGAACATGGCCATGACTGCTGTCCAAAATTGACAAAACTAAGAAAATGGAGAAATGAACTTTCCAGCACACCTTGCTGTCCCAAAAGTTCAGTTTGTGTGAAATTTCATGTTGTTGTCCCAAAATATCAGTTTGCTGTCCAAAAATTCAGTTTGTTGTCCAAACCACTGTTTGCTGTCCCAAACTAATGTCTGTTGTTCAAATTGCAATTTTCAGCCCGTAGTTCTGATACCATGTTGAAATTTGATGACTAAAAAGTTTCCTACAATCCCAACCCGCTGTTAATTTCACCTTATCACTCCCATTCAGTTAAATGCCCTTTCCCATAAACATACATTCAACATATAGAATTTGGAAATGAAATTTTCAGATTAAAACATATGGGACTGTCAACACATGCTAAAAATAAATATGGACATAAATAGACCAACAACACACATAAAAATACATAGATTTTTGGTCAATTTAGACCCAGGCAAAACCCCTTCAATCATCTTCGGGGAAAACCTGTTAGAGAGCTCTTCAAATTTATATATCTTTCAAGTTCAGGAAAAATACATTTGCAGACAAACAAAACATCAAAATATAACTTATCTCTTCAGCGCAAAACTCGTTGAAAACCATGCCCAATTTGCTTCAATTTCCGTGCCCACTTGAAGTTGAAAATATGTACTATATAGATACACACTGTATGGATTCCTATACCGCTATACGAATTTTTTTTCGAAAACTTTTGTCCAATGACGTGCAAATCACAACATTAAATGTTGTTTGTATTATACCTTATGCTGTCTTCTATGTCTTGATTTTCGTGCCCAGCTTTGCCCAAAAATCACTCCTTCAACTTGCTGCAACAAATTTTTCCTTCAGAACTTTTCTCCAGTTCTTAGCCTCCTTTTTGCAATCTGCTCATGAAGAATTACTGTAGTCTTTTTTGTTTTTTCCCTTTTGTTTCCCTAATTGACATTTGGGCAACCCTAAGATTTAATGGCTCAGATTCATTTTGATCAAGGGATGAGAATAAATGTGCATTTAATTCTTACTTTCTATTTTTTAACTCATCCATTAAATAAGGTACCCACATTGTACTTTATGTCTAAAATTGCTTTTCACTTTATAATTTAACATCGACTTTATCACTTATAATGTCATTTTCACTTTATAAAGTCACACTTTGGAAAATAATTATTTCAGACACTTTTCCCTAGGTAGAGACTAACCCATGGGAAATCACTTGTCCAAGGTACATTAAAAATCAACACTATTCACATGTTTTATGGGAAAGCAGAGATAAGGAAAGTATCTGACAACATAGTTGTCTTGATCCTAGTTCCTTAAAGAAGCAATGTGCCTTGCTTAGAAAGATAAGAATCATCACTTATAATGTCATTTTCACTTTATAAAGTCACACTTTGGAAAATAATTATTTCAGACACTTTTCCCTAGGTAGAGACTAACTCATGGGAAACCACTTGTCCAAGGTACATTAAAAATCAACACTATTCACATGTTTTATGGGAAAGCAGAGATAAGGAAAGTATCTGACAACAATGTGCCTTGCTCAGAAAGATAAGAATCAGTCATGTGATTCTCCTAAAAAAATAGGCAAGAAAAGACGACTTGGAAGGAAGAATTAAAGAGTCAATAGGTAAACGCCATCAGGGAGAAAGATTTGATCTTCACTGCATTCGTTGCGACAGAGATGGACATGATGCATCTACATGCAGAACACCTTGGGAGAGGATCAAACAGACCGTAAAGAAGACAAAGGTAAACACCAGATCCAACAAAAGGTAAAGCACTTGAATCTTTTCATTACATTGTTGCCCATTGCAATATTGGAGTAACTAAAAATTTGTTTCAATCTTCATTTGCTTCTTGGAAAGACTTTTTTAAAGACCTCAATGGCAATGTAGATGGAGCAGTGTACTTTGCGTACAAGTCAAGTCTCAAGCCATTTGGGCTTGGCACCATTAGGCTTAAATTGCATGGACTTTCTGATTTTATTTTGCATGATTTACCCTACTTTCCAAAACTACGGAAAAACCTACTATCCCTTGTTCACGTTCGTCAACATGACCGCTCTATTTACATGTTTGATGGGAATGTAGAGATAAGGGAAGCATCTGACAAAATAACTGTCATGATCTCAATTCCGTGAAGAAGTAGTATGCCTTGCTTAGAAAGAGAAGAATTAGTTGTGATTCTCCTAAAAAAGTAATGAAAGACAATGTGGAAGGCAAAATCACAAAGGCTAGGGGGTAAACACCATCAAGGAGAAAGATTTGATCTTCACAGCATTTGTTGTGAGAAAGATGGACACAATGCATCTACATGTAGAACCCCTTAGGAGAGGATCAAACAAGGCCTCAAAGAAGACAAGAGTAAAACACTAGATCCAACAAAAGGTAAAGCATCTAAATCTGCTAATTACATTTTTGCCCATTGCAATATTGGGGTTAACTTAAAATTTGTTTCATACTTCATTTGCTTCTTGGAGAGATGCATGGATGCTTGATACAAGTGCAACATGCCATATGACCTTTTAGAAAGACTTCTTTGAAGACCTCAATGACAATGCATATGGAGTAGTGTACTTTGCATACAAGTCAAGTCTCAAGCCATTTGGACTTGTCACCGTCTGACTTGTTACTCTTCATTTGTTGAAAAAGAATGGTGTTTTTGGTTTGCCAACTATTCCAAGGGAACTTCTTTGAAGACCTCAATGACAATGTAGATGGAGCAGTGTACTTTGCAGACAAGTCAAGTCTTAAGCCATTTGGAGTAGAGGAAATCCTATCAAAGCTGGAAGGAACATTTGCTGATGCACATAACTCTGCATGCATTTCTCAGTACATTGAAGGTACATTGACATCTTAGTTATGTTACTCTTCATTTGTTGAAAAAGAATGGTGTTTTTGGTTTGCCAACTATTCCAAGGGAACTAAAGCAATGTGATGCTTGTATTCTAAGAAAACATAGAAAACAACTATTTCATGATTCTATTTCCTGAGCATGTAGAAAACTTGCATTGGTTCATTCTGCTTTGTGTGGTTCTATGGTTGTTCCTTCTGCAAGTGGAAACAAATATATGATGACTTTTATTGATGATTACGCCAAGATGTGTTGGATATATTTGTTGAAAAGTAAATTAGAAGCTTTTGAAACTTTCAAAAGTTTTCATACTGGATTGAAAATGATGCACAATCACATATTGTCTCCCTTTGTACTGATAATGGAAAATAATTACTTCTATTGAATTTGAAAACTATCATTGCCAAGACGGGATTCAACATCAAACTATCGTTCCATACAATCCTCAACAATATGGTGTAGTTGAAAGAATGAACAAAGCTATTTTGAATATGGTTTGCTCCATGATGTTTAAAAAAAAGTAAAGTTGATGTTTTGGTTAGACGCAGTTCTATGTGCAGTATATGGCAAAAACAAATGTCCATCTCATGCTATTAGAAATAAAACTTGTTATGAAATGTGGTATGGCCACATTCCTTTAGTAAGGCATCTCAGGATCTTTGGTTCCACCTGCTATGCCTTGATTCCTATGGAACAAAGAAGCAAGCTTGATGCAAGGAGTCGAAAATGCATTTTCTTGGGGTATTAAGATACTGCGAAAACATATTGTTTTCATGATGAGGTAAATAAGAAGTTTGTTTTGTCTAGAGATGTGATTTTTCATGATAGCTTGATCGTTTGGATAGATTCAATCATGCAAAAACTTATCATGAATTTGATAACGAGATTCGATATCTTGAACGGGGGATCCCTATCTTGGATTGATTTAAGGAATCTCCTTCTAAAACATTGTCTCCCCCTCTTGAAGTTTCAACCAATTTTTTTTCAGATCAAGAAGGTCCTTTGAGTGATGTGATTGAGAGGATTGGAAGGCTAAATCTTGATGTAGTCCCATCTCACTCAATAGAGCAATCTGGACCATCTTAGAAAGGTCCCCCAAAATGGCTCACCAAAACACTTAAAATTTTTCATTCTAATGAGGTTGGAAAGATGGGAACTAGAAGTTTCACTAGATAAAATGGAGGTGATGTAGATGATTCTCATTCAGTTGATGATATGGATGTTTTATACGATTGTGAATTGAATTTATCTACTATATTTGAACCAACTTTCTTTAAAGAAGTTGCTTCTCATGATAAATGGAGAGAAGCAATGTAGAGGCAGTATGATGCTCTCATAAAGAATTGAACATGGAAATTGGTGGACCCTCCATTTGGAACCAAACTAATTGGTTGCAAGTGGGTCTACAAAAACAAGTACAAGTTAGATGCCTCACTTGACAAGCACAAATCTAGGCTCATGGCAAAAGGAGTTACATACAAGAAGGTGTTGATTATGAAGAGACCTTTTCCCCATAGCGAAATGGGCCACCATCTAGGCTCTCTTTGCTTTGGCAACTCAAAATGGATGGAAAGTTCAAGAAATGGATGTGAAGATTGCTTTCTTGAATGAAGATTTGAAAGAAAATGTCATCATATCTCAACCAAAATGTTTTGTTGTGAAGGGATAAGAACACAAATAATGCAAATTCATCAAATCCTTGGTCTAAAACAAGCTCCACGAGCCTAGTATGAAAATTTGGTTGAGCATATTCTGAAATTAAACTACAAACACTTTGATCTTGATGATGCAACTTTGTTTCTCAAGAAAATTGGCAAAATTATTGTCTATCTTGTGGTATATGTAGATGATCTGTTGATAACAGGGAACAATGAAAACTATAGCACATCCATAAAGAAAGAGTTCAAGAAAGGATTTGAGATGACAAATTTGGGAGACCTTAACCACTACTTGGGCATTGAAGTGACCTAACATCCAGGGTATATATTCCTTTCTCAAAAGAAGTACATTGGAAAATTGTTGAACAAGTTTGGCATCGCTAAATGCAAGCCTTCATATACTCGGATGGAACAAAATCTGAAGCTCACATCTAAAGAAGGGAATGAATTTGGGGATGTAACTAAGTATAGACAGCTTGTGGGAATTCTTATCTACCTCACCTCTACCAGACCTGATATCTCATTTGCTGTTGAAATCCTTTCCATGTTTATGTAAAAGCCTTGTGAAGGACAAATTTGGGAGACCTTCACCACTACTTGGGCATTGAAGTGACATAACATCCAAGGTATATATTCCTTTCTCAAAAGTACATTGGAAAATTGTTGAACAAGTTTGGCATGGATGAATGCAAGCCTTCATATACTCGGATGAACAAAATTTGAAGCTCACATCTAAAGAAGGGAATGAATTTGAGGATGTAACTAAGTATAGATAACTTGTGGTAATTCTTATCCACCTCACCACTACCAGACCTAATATCTCATTTGCTGTTGGAATCCTTTCCAGATTTATGCAAAAGCCTTGTGAATGACATTGGTGTGCTGCAAAAGTGTTCTAAAGTACTTGAAAGAAACTAAAGACTTTGGACTCAAGTATTCATTGGTGTATGGCTTCAGCTTGATTGAATATTTTGATTCAGACTTTGACAATGACAAAGAAAATAGAGTGTCTACTTCAAGCTATATTATGAGTCTTGTATTAGGAGGTGTCTCTGTTAGGTCACACAAACAATCAGTTCCAATAGATTCCATGACAGAGGTAGAGTATGTGGCAACTGTAGAAGCAAGTAAGGAGATTGTGTGGCTTAGGAAAGCTCTTGAAGACTTCTAGGAGAAACAAGTGAATTCTACTCCCCTTTTGATTGGCAATACTTATGCAATTAAGTTTCCCAGGAATCTTGAATTTCATGATTGAACCATACATATTAACACAGTATCATTTGATTCGATATCATTTAGAGGCCAAGACTATTCATCTAAGACATTGTTCCACAAATGAGCAAAATGTAGACATCTTCACCAAAGCATATGGAAGATAAAAATGGGAAAATTCAAAATGATGCTTGGACTCATAAACGCCTTTAGGTTAAAGCGGGGAACGTTAGACACCTAATCCTCGAGGATTGGGTGAATAACTTGTAAATATGTAAATAAAGGGAAATATGAACAGTTAGAATAGGAATTGACCTTGGAATTGTTTATTTAAGTGCAATAGACACAAGGACTAATTTCTGAAAATTGATAATTTCTTCTAATGATGTAAATATTCTTTTAGCACTTCTAGTTTATCACCAAGCAGTTGCACTTCAGAAATTCAACCACAAATGCACAAGGAGAGTAGAGATTGCAATGCACATGTTAATTTGTGCAGCATCAGACATGTGTTCTAGTCTCCGGTGATGCTAAGAGGCTAAGGAACACTAGATCTCCAAAACCGATAAAAGGTTTCCCGAGATAAGTTTGGGAAACACCTTAATTAAATTAATTTGCCATAATTAAAATTTTCCTAAGTCTAATTTAGGAAAACTGGTAAATTAGAGTTAATTAATTAAGGATGTTTGAGATTGCTCTATAGACTTTTATTGATGAAGTCTAGTTGATCTTAGCCATCGATGGAGATCAAATTGTGGTCGTTGAAGTACCAACCAGAGATTATAAGAGTAGGTCCAAGGTTACTTGGGAGCGGGAGCGAAAACGAGGAGCGGGAGCAGAAACGGGAACGGGAGCAACATTTTCAGAAGCTCCCGGTTGTATAATTGCCAACTTCAAACTTAAATTGTCATATATTGTTTAAAAGAATATCATAATAAATATGAAAGAGTCAATAGTTATAAAAACTACTAGAAACTAGAAAAGACATGTAAATCTATTATCGATTGCTTATGCTTGGGCCTCTTGCCACCACTAGAAATGTCTAAGTTTTTAGTCTTGTTGGAAAGTCAGGATCTTTGTCATTAATATCACCCTCTAAGCATTAATATCTAGAGGTATCTTTGTCATTACCTCTGGATCTGTATAGGGATCTTTGTCATCAATATCACCATCTAAGCATTAACATAAGATAGAAAAAGCATAGCATGTCAAATCAAGTTTTTGTTTGAGTGATGCGTACATTTTTAGGAGGGTCATGATAGAGGAGTTCGACAACCAATGTCACCAACATCAAGGTACATAGAGGGATTGGTGCTCTTGATTAAATACGAGTTTCATACCCTAATACATGAAAAAATTCAATGGAAATGTTGCAATCCCCCAATCCTGAAATCCTGAAAAACTGATAAGTCTGCAGGATTTTGAATGAAATCTAAAATTCTACATTCTCCATATGAAATCCAATGAAGTCGGAACCACTCTCAAACATCCTGAGTCATTTCATGGTAATGTTAAAAATTTAAGTAAAAGTTAAGAATTTAACATTACCATGAATCGCCTATCAATACTAGGGCCACAGGCTTGATCATTAAGCTGCCCCACTCAAAACTTATTTGTTTCTTTGAAAAAAATTGCTTTTGGAACATTACTGCAGAATTTTTTTTTGCAAAAAAGGCTAAATGCTCCTGAAAAGGCAGGGAGCATTTTTTTTAGGGAGCGCGCTTCAGAGCTGCTCCCGCTCATAGCGCGAATTGGGAGCAAAGGGCTTGGAGATAACATTAGGAATATCAATCATCAGAGTGATCAGTGTGATGGAGTTGTGAGAGGTAGATCGAGCTACCCAATTTGTAGTCATCAACAAGGGTGCAATTTGAGCCAGAGGGAGAGCCTTGGAGAGAGGGAGCAACATATAATTTGGGAGTAGGATTCCATAGAGATTCCCAATGATTTTCCAGTGCCTGAGAGTCAAGAAATGGGAGGCCGAATTCATCTGCAAAGGAGGCCGTACAAGTAGTGTGAATAGCTAGAAACCCTAATGCGAGTTGCTAGAAGAGCCACAAGTCAGTAACTAAAGGCCAAATCTATTTTTGGAAGGCGGAGTGAGTGGTTTCTTGTGACAGAGGGAGGTAGGACGACTCAGTTAGAGCTAGTTTCTAGGTAGTGCGAGTGGATCTAGAGACAACAATGTGTATTCTAGGCAACAATGTGAGTTGCCAGTGTGGGGTGCGAGTAGGCTGAGTTGTTTTGTAGAGGAGATCTAGGATCTCCAGATATTTTGCCAGTGTATTTCCGGAGGATTGCCAGTTGGGCATTTGGTTGTAAAATTCTCAAATTGCTGCATAATAAAATAAACCCTCATTTACTACACTGATTTTCCCTTCGGGTTTTTCTGGGGACATTTAGTCCAAAATATTGGTGTCATTTTTATTGTATGTGCAGCTATTTCTCAGTTCTCGATTTATAATCCCGCAACCTTTTTATTGTGAATAATACATTAGTGATTTAATCGTTATTTATTGTAAAACAAATAAACTGCTAATAGTTAGAAGATTAAACTCTAGTTGGTGAATTTGTGTAAATTTCACATGTTATCAGAGCATTGTTGATTAGATCAGAGGCTCGAAGGCGAAAGGAAGAGAAAGCGTGTAGTTTTAGTGGGAGACCTAAAGCACCAATTCCTAATCTGCTCAGGCCAGCTAAACAATGCGAATCTCTGGGGCAAGAAAATCAATTTCTAGTTTAGGGTGAAGGAAAAGCTCAATTATAGTAGTTCCAACAGGCAGTGGATTTGTCAAAGAGGGTTTTCGGTGAGCAAATTAGTTGATTCGCAGAGTAGATCTGGGCGCAGAGATTTGCAACAAGGGTTTGCAGTTGCAGATCTGCGTAGGGCAGGAAGAGAAAAGCACACAAGCGGAGTTTCTAGTTCGTTTCTTGGAGGGTTTCCAATTTTCCAATTGCAGGAAAGGAGGTCATGATTTCTAGTAGCAGAAGGCCGTAGCTGACTTGCAGTCTAGCCAGTGCGAGTTTCAGGGTTAGCAATACGTGTGCTAGATTCCAGAGAAGGACGTTTGGGAGGTAGAGTGAGTTACCTGGTAGGAGCAACAAACAATGCAAGTTCTAGGAAGGACACTAGAAGCAAGTGCATGGGCAGATCTGTGCATTTCCAGAGGTAGTGCAAGTAGCAGAGGAAGGCCAAGTTAGTTGCCAGAAAGAGGAGATTTCCAACAAATAGTTCTCCAGTTTATTGGAGTTTTGTAGAGATGGCCACGACAGGTCTCAGAGATGAGGATAGAGTTGATGGAGCCTTTTATTTTGACGTCTGGAAAGACATAATGCAATTCCTATTAGATGAGCATGGCTTGAAGGAGTTCATGACAATTGTCATGGCTGAGCCGATAGATCCACAACAGCGGGCATCCTTCAAGAAGGAGATGGCCAAGACCAAAAGGATTGTCCTAGACAAGGTTCGAGATCATATTGCTCCCCATATTACAGACAAAAATACAACAAAGGACATGTGGGATGCCATTGTGAAATTATACTAGGATGCATTTGAGAATCGAAAAATGATTCTCAAGGAGAAGCTAAGGACAACAAAGATAGAGAAGGGTGAGAGCGTAACCTCCTATCTCACGAGAATTCAGGTTGTTCGAGATGAACTTTCAGTTGTTGGAGAGAAACTAGCTGATGGTGAACTGGTGTAGACAACTCTAAACAAGTTTACCAAGGAATGATGAACCTTTGTTCAGGGGATCACTGGATGAAATCAACTACCAAGATATGGAGTGACTTCACTCAGGAGGAGTTGAGGCTTAGTCTCATTGAGGGTGCTACTAGCAATAGTGGCAAGGGACCAAAAGTTGAGGAGGAAGAAGAGAACGTAGCCCTTGCAGGTAAAGGGAAGGAGAGGAAAGGTCCTAGTCATGGACAAATCTCAAAAGGAGGAGAGAAGACAAAAAAGGATCTGTCGAAGGTCAAGTCCTTCAGATGTGGTGAATTTGGTCACTACGTCACCTAGTGTCCCAAGAGGAAGAAGGACAAGAAGGGGTAGCAACAGACAACAACTACGACAGACATCAATGAGTTGACCTCTAGATTGGAGGAATTCACATTGATAATAGTGATAACTCCATATGGAGGAGGAGCGTGATGCTTCAGATTGTCAGTATGGGCAAGGCCCATGAGTGAACAACAAGAAGTCTGGATCAGATCCAGTTGTTCACATGGATCAATACCTTTGCTACGGGAGCCCACATTTAGAGTAACTAGAGGGTCGAGATGTCAGCAAGGCATAGTTAGATCTTGAGGGACAGTGCAAAGCTAGTTGCAGTCAGATACTTGAGAGGCAGCAAAGCCAATTGGGCGTAGTTAGGTGCTCAATAGACAATGTAGAGCTAGTTGTAGTCAGAGACTTAAAGGAACAGTTGCAAAGCCAGTTGTAGGGGCAGGTGCAGGAAGTTTGTGTTTTTGGTGCAAGTGTGAGTTGCCCAGTTGCAGGTGCAGTTCCAACTAGAGCAAGATTCGATGAGGGAGTTTCCATCCAGGAGAGATTTCCCTGTTCTGTTACAGAGGGAGATCAGGTGAGATCAGACTCACTATTGCAGTAGTTGCAGCAGCAGTGGAGTGATGGCGACAGAGTGGTGGCAACAACAGTGTGAGGTGGATTAGAGTATGTGCAGTAACATGGTGGGCAGTGATGTCATACATCAACAACGTGGATTAGTTCGGCTACAACATGTTCCCACAGAGCAACAGGTCGCATATATACTCACGAAAGCTCTACAGTTTGGCGACAACATGTTCCCACAGAGTAGTAGGTTGTAAATATACTCACGAAAGTTCTAGGGAGAGCTAAATTCATCTATTTCAGACACCATATGGGTGTAGTGGAGAACACCCTACCTCGCTAAGAGGGAGTGTTAGTTTGTGTAGCATCGGACAAGCGTTCTAGTCTCGGATGATGCTAAGTGGCTAAGGAACACTAGATCTCCAAAACCCAGAAAAGGTTTCGCAAGATAAGCTTGGGAAACACCTTAATTAAATTAATTTGCCATAATTAAAATATTTCTTAAGTTTAACTTAGGAAAAGTGGTAAATTAGAGTTAATTAATTAAGGATGTTTGAGATTGCTCGAGAGACTTCTATTGATTAAGTCTAATTGATCTTAGCTGTTGATGGAGATTAAATTGTGGCCGTTGAAGTTCCAACAAGAGATTATAAGAGCAGGTGAAAGGGCTTGGAGATAACATCAGGAAGATTAGAGTGATCAGTGTGATCGAGCTGTGAGAGGTAGATTGAGCTACCCAGTTTGCAGTGTTCAACAAGGGCGTAGTTGGAGCCAAAGGGAGAGCATCAAGAGAAGGAGCAACAGATAATTTGGGCGCAGGATTCTTGAGAGATTCCTAGTGATTTTCTAATGTCGAAGAGGCAGGAAAAGGGAGGCCAAATTCCTCTGCAGAGGAGGTCGTTCAATCAATGCAAATAACCAAAATCCCTAGTGCAAGTTGCGGGAAGAGCCACATATCAGTGAGAAAGGGAGGTAGCTAGAGACAGTTTCTAGGCAGTGCGAATGGATCCAGAGGCAACAATGTGTATTTCAGGCAACAATGCGGGCAATCCAGAGGAGGCCAGTTGTTTTGCAGAGGAGATTTGGGATTTTCAAATATTTTGCTAGTATATTTCTGGAGGATTGCCAGTTGGGCATCTAGTTGTAAAATTCTCAAATTGCTGCATAATAAAATAAACCCTCATGTGCTGCACTAGTTTTTCCTTTGAGGTTTTTCCAGGGATCTTTAGTCCCAAATATTGGTGTTATTTTTATTGTGTGTGTGCATCTATTTCTCAGTTCTTGATTCATACTTCTGCAATGTTTTTATTGTGAAGAATTAATCAGTGATTTAATCATTATTCACCGTAAAACAAATAAACTGCTAATAGTTAGAACATTAAACTCTAATTGGTGAATTCGTGGAAATTTCACAACACAAATAAAACACAAGATTTATTCTGGTAAAATCCACTTGGGGGAAAAACCCAACAACCTTTTTGTTAGAGGAATTCTTCAGTTCAACAAGAGATACACCTAATTTTGCTAGTCAACTATGATGGTCAAATTGACCAACAATGTTATGGTCAAACTTGATCAAACAATCCTTTTGTCAAGTCAATCTTTTGCCCAACAAACTTGGCCTTCTGTGATTTGTTTAGGTTGAAATTCGGCCTCCCAGAAGCTGCTCAGAAATTTGGCCCTTATACCCAGAATATTGTGCCCATAATTTCAGCTTTGCTGCCTAGAAATTCGACCTGCTGCGGATACTATGCCTAGAAAATCAAATGTGCGAAGTCAAGGGGAGAGAGAGAGAGATGCTCGAGATGATTTCGTCCTTCTTCGTCCTTCTTCTTCGCTTGGATGCCCAAAATATAGCTTGTTTTATGTGAGATCGAATGGTGCTTTGTGGAGGAGGTCAAGTGCCTTATATATAGTGTTCTGGTTGGCTTGAATGTGTGTCTCTTCACTAATGCCGAAAATTTAAAATTTAAAAATCAAAATTCAATTTTTTTTTTCTCATTTGAAACCGACATGAAGAACATGTCTTATATTAATCATTTCATGGGCTAATCAATAAAATGACATGAAGAGCGTGTCTTACATTTTCATTATATATATCAAGGGCAAAAATATTAATCTCGACCATAGCTACAAAATTCAACACTCCCTCTTAGCTAGGGAGGTATTCATAGTGACTATCCAGATGTTCTCTTGTTGACAAATTTCTCTAAGAAAAGGTTATGACAATTCATCATCAACATCATCCAATTGACGTAATGTTGGTCAACAACTTCGACACATGGTAAACCAACAACATCAACAAATTACCATAATTCCTGGCGCTATCTTTGAACTATGGTGCATCCTCACCATAATCCTGGTTAGTACTCATTACACATGGTACATCATTAACATCAACTAGTCACCATAATTATAATCGATCTGACACATGGTATACAGACTATTGTTGGTTCACCATCATTTCGGTCAATATCTTTGACACATGGTGAATCTCCAAAGGCCGCACTCTACCTGAGTAATTTTGGGCTTGATCCTAAATGAGCTCAGTCAATATATTTGGAGAGTTCTGAGCCTGATGCTGAAAGGCACCCACTCAACTGAGTGACCTTATCCTTCTAGGACCATTCTTTGTAATTTCCGTCAACATACTTGACACAAGAAGAATGACTGTCCTCTGTTGGACCATTCTCCCTAACTACAATCAACATACTTGACACAAGGAGAATGTCTGTCCCTGATGCTACCTCATCAACACTCCCTCTCATTGAGGGAGGCATTCTCAACAAGTCCAAGCTTGCCCCTGAAGTATAGAAACTTCATTCTGGACATAGGCTTTGTAAGAATATCAACTATTTGCTCATTAGTAAAGATGTACTGGAGCTTCATTTCTCCCTTCTACACCATGTCACGAATGAAGTGGTACTTGATATCGATGTGCTTCGAATTGTCATGGAGAACTGGGTTATTTGCAAGCTTCACACAACTTTGACTATCACAATATATCATAGTCGATTCCAACACTTGATCAAATAGTCCTGCGAATAACTTCCGAAGCCAAAATGCTTCACAACTCGCTAATCTAGTTGCTATATACTCGGCCTTGGTAGTGTTGAGTGCAATAGATGTTTGCTTCATGCTCATCCAAGAAATCATAGTAGAATCCAAATTGAAGCAATTTCTGGATGTACTATTTTGTCTTTTGCACTCCTCGTCCAATCTTAATTTGTATATCCTTGCAACTATATATTACTGTTTGAGACATATCTCAAAACATAATCAATTGTACCACGTAAATATCTCAATACATTGCTGCAATCCAATGATCATGTCTTGGTTCCACCTGGAATTAGCTCAAAGTGTTCACTGCAAAGCAAATTTCCGGCTATTAACCAAATACATCAAGGAGCCAATCAACTTCCGGTATATGGATGGATCTACCAAATATGATTTTGAGTCTCATTTCCTCAGATTAGTCACCATGGGAGTTGTCATCGATTTACAATCCATCATTCCAAACTTATGAAGGATCTTGACCAAGGAAGATTTCACTAGGCTTCTGCCAAACTTCTAGTCCCAAATAGTAATGCATCAAGCCAAGATCCTTCATATCGAATTCAGAGGCCAACTCTCTCTTTCACTGAATAATGAGATGCTCTACACCTGTTAGAAATAAGTCATCAACATACAATAATAAAATCACAAGTTCATTCTTCTCAACCTTGATATATAGATTTGGATCAACATCACTTTTGGAGAAACCAAGTCTTTTTAGGTAGCCGTTAATTCGAGAACACCAGGTTCTGGGTGCTTGTTTAAGTCCATAGAAGGCTTTCTTCAATCCGCAAACATGAGGCCTCTTTCCCATGAACCTCAAATTTTTGAGGTTGTTCTATGTACACTTCTTCCTCAATCACACCATTAAGGAAAACAATCTTTACATCCATTTGATGTAAATTCCAACCCATAGGAGAAGTAATAGAAATAATAGATTTAATAGTAGTGTACCTGGCAACTGGAGCAAAAGTCTCATCGTAATCTTCTTCTTCTTTTTGGGAGGATCCTTTAGCCAAAAATCACGACTTGTACTCGTAAATACCACCATCCACTGCATGCTTAATCTTGTATATCTATTTGGAGGTCACTACTAACTTCCCTTCAGGTCTAGGCACAATTTTTCGTACCTCATTCTTCATAATAGAGTGGTATTCTTCCATCTTCACATCCTTCCAAACTTGCTGGCTCTTCATAGTTGGAGGCTTTAGAATCAATGAGGGTTCACTGGGGCCGACTTGACTTGAAGGATGGCTGACTTGACAAGTTTGGAGCAAAAAATTCAAAATTCAAAATTCAAAATTTTCTCCTTTGAAACCGATATGAAGAACATGTCTTATATTTATCATTTCATGGGATAATCAATAAAATGACAGGAAGAACATGTCTTACATTTTCATTATATATATCAATGCTTAAAATATTAATTATGAAGATTGACCATAGCTATAAAATTCAATAGGAAGATGAATCCCAAGGGTCACTCTTCTATTTTATATAATTCTATTCTCATTAATACAATAGTAACT
Source organism: Pinus taeda (assembly GCA_000404065.3). Classification (NCBI taxonomy): domain Eukaryota; kingdom Viridiplantae; phylum Streptophyta; class Pinopsida; order Pinales; family Pinaceae; genus Pinus; species Pinus taeda. The sequence goes on from APFE031486401.1 coordinate 91,285, forward strand.
TAATTTGGGAGTTCTTAGTTGGCTTGACACTCATATATGCCCCCTTGGGTCATATCAAATACATTTGCACTATGAGATAAATTTGAAGTCCTCATAAGAGTTAGGATTGGCTTGCTTTAGAATTAGGGCTAGAAAGTAGTATTGAAAAGCAAGACACAACACCCTCTTTGTGCTTCTTAACTTCACATTAAATCTTAGAAGATCACCCTCAATAAACTTATAAAACCCCAAAGGAACTCAATTGTACAATTGTTTTAACTTGGCCTTTTGTCATTTTGAAAGCTACATAGAACCCTTTGCCAGTCTTAGAAATATTTTCAAGCTTCCTTGCATCTGCTGCCTCATTGATGAAGGGGGGGAAGAAGTCATTTTTAGAACTGTTGCACTATTTACTTTTGCATCGTCCATAAAGATCCCATCAAAGTGCGCCACATTTAATTAAATCTTTGAAGGACCTTGCTATAGACTCATTTGCTCCTCATTTTGCATATGGTGTTCATGTTCTTATTGTGATTGGAAAAATTATGAAAACAATTTGTATTTACATCACCCTTAGCCAGCCAAACTATAACTTTCGGAGGGCTTCTTTCTCAGATAGAAGTTTCCTTTTACTTTGTGCCTTGAAGCCTCATATAAACATCCTTTAATCTCAATGCATTAGAGTTCCAATATTTGAGTTTCAATTGGGGTTAAACTTTGCTTGTCTTTTTTCTCTTCTCATTTGCCCAAGAGGAGACTGCCTTTTTCACTATGTCGAGCTTAACAACAAATTGAATACTAGTAGACTCTCTTGAAGAAACATCATAGAGTTTCCATTAAGAGTGAACTAGTTTAATGAAGTCTTCTTCTTGTAGATATCTGGAATAACTTGAAAGAGCTTGATATATTTCTCTCCTCTAATGCAAACTGAAGGAAAAACAGAAAATGATTGGAATCTCCACTTATGTCAATCCTGTTGGGTTGTGTTATATTCTTTCCATGACTAGCCCACGTAGTTAACCGGGGGTTAGAGGGGGGGCAGA